>CAMPDV010001817.1:0-92060 GCA_946699065.1 Loxodes magnus | reverse complement strand
ATATTTTAAGTTGTATGTTAGTATCTGAATAATGATAATATTTGAATAATAGATTTTTAAATATATTTAGATAAAATTTGATTCTTTATTTATTTCAGACTCTTTAAATATTTTAATAATTAGTAACATATTTAACTAATTATAGATCTTTAAACTACTTCTTTACATATGAGATTATATTTATTATAATACTATTAATAATATAGATATTATTATTATGTTTATCAGTCACTTACTTTCAATACTTTTATAACTCAATTTCTCTAAATCAATCCTCATTATTGAAATTCTTGGTTTTTCAACAGCAAAAACATATCCATAGTTATTTCTTATTTTCATCTCCGTTAAAGCATAAACATTTTTAAAATTTAACTCTATTCTCATTATTCTTGTTTCTTTTATATATTTTTCTTGATATTCATTCGTAGATCAATTTTTTACACCTCCAAATATGACAAAAGGTACTAAAGAACTATAGGAGAAGCAACAGCTTCAGGAAGATTCAAATTATACTTACTCCATCTATCATTCTATATGTTATAGTTTAATATTTCTTTTGAGTATTATTCTTTCTATTTTACACCTCCGAAAGAATAAATATTTTATTCATCTTTATCTACTACTAAAGTTTAATAAAATATTAAAAATGGAAATTAAGAGCAGTTTTATCATTTACTTTAGTTTCCTATCTTTTACTTTTCTACTGATTATAAAACTTGATAATTATTAGTAAATCCTCCAACCACATAAAGATGTTTTTAAGCAGCTGCTATTCCAAAGCTACTTCTTCCCTCATTTAGATCACTAAATTTTATATTATTACCTTCAAAATCAAATTATCAAGTTTCTTTTATTCCTTTATTTTAATTTTAGTTATATCCTCCAATTAAATATAACTTATTTTAATATTCTATACTTTTACATGCGTCAGGAATTATAATTTAAACTTAGACTTATCTTAATTACTCTGTCTAAATATTAAATAAACTTAATTTTTAAATTTTATAATTAAAATAGTGAATATAGGATGATATAAAGTGTTAGGTTAGTTTATCTTTACTGTTATTTAATTTTTCTTACTTAGTATTGTATTATAGTTTCTATCTTATTAGTTAGATTTAACTTTAAGTTAATTTAGATAGCTTTTGTATTAAAGCTGGTTATATAGTGGAATATAGTTAGACTGCTTATGTTATATTAGATTTTAGTTGGTTTTAGATATTAGTAAATAGGGAATTAGGATGATTGTATAATATTTGAGTGTTATTAGTTGTAGATAAAAGTAGGTTAATGGTAGTGTATTGGATGATATTAGTATATGGTATTATGAGAGTATTAGTAATGTTTGATAATTTGGTTGTAATGGTTTTAGATTTTTGCATAATTTAGCTTTTGGTTTCTTTTAATTTCTATCTAGCATCTTAAATCTTTTATATGTATTATTAGTTTTTAAAATATCATTCTTATTAAATCACTTTCTTAAGCTAAGTAAATCTAAAATGGAATCCTTTTTAACAAATAGGACATTACATTATGTCTAATAATCAGTACTGAGTATTCAAGCATACACCACAGTAAATATGTCCACAAGGTAAGATAGTTGGAAGAGCATTAGTTAAGTTGTAATCTTCTAAGCAGATTAAGCATTTTGGTAACGCTTACATTTTTATTATTATTTAGATTACAAAAACTGCTTATAAAGGTAATTTATAACAGTTAGCATCAAAAATTTAAACTAACCATTATAAATTAAAATATCTATTATTACATTATTTTAAAAGACAATATTAAGCTATTATATAAAGTATCAATCTCACAATCCACATGCCACCAATCTTAGATCAGAACTACTTGGTAAATTTAATAAAGGTATTAAATAGCTTTTACTACTTAATTAGATTTTTTATATTATTTTTAAGAAAAACATCTCTTCCGCAAAATCTTTAAAATACTAGGAGGAAAGTACTAAGAAAAAGGGAACAGAAATCTTAAAACTAAGCTTCCTATCAAAAAAAGTAGGTAATTTAGAACATTTAATAAGAAAAAAGCTTTTGGCAAATCTTTAAAATGTAGGAAGAAAAGAACGAGAAAAGAAGCAAAAAAACAGAAAGAGAATATGAAGCTTGGAACTGCTAAAAGACTAGGAGTTACTTATGAAAAAAATTTAGAAGAAAAGAACTACATCCAAAGATTCAGTACGACAGAAAGGCAAGAAATGAAATCGTTCAAGCATTCTCAGATATCTGAATTAAGAATAAGGTGAAAATATTGAGAGTGTGAATATCCTTCAGAAAGGAATAAATATTATATGATTCAAAATAAAGAAACACTCACACAATTCGGAAATAATTAAATGTGGAAATGTAGAATTTGTAATGCCAAAAGAGCAAATAAATATAGAGGAATTCTACAATATTAAAGACTACTTGATTCATTGAGCACTTAACATTTATTCAAGTTTGAACCAGGTAGAATCCATCTATAGTAGTTCGGAAAAACAGTATGTACAGAAATTGGAACCATAAAAGGGTACAACGAGAGCCAATGGGAAAATGAAAAATTTATTTAGAATTGAAGGAGATAAAAGGTGCAGAAAGTATACCAATAAGTTAGACGAAGGAGGTATAAGTACTTACTTGAGTCATCCATCAATTTGAAAATTTATGAACTATAATCAAAAAGGGCAGGCACAAATTAAGGCTTAAGAAAAAAAGCTATAAAGTGAGTAATTAAAATGCTAAGAAGTAAAAACAAGGTTGGAAATTAGGAAGAAAATACCTTACCATAAAGAGAAACAGATAGCGAAGGAAAAAAGTGAATAAAACTAAAGCGGATTAACCTTCAAATAAAATATTACTTTGAATTTTTAGCAAAAAATATCAAGTTTAAGCCATACTAAAGTTACTTTAAAAGCAGATTGACTTTAATAGATACCTAACTACAAAATTAAATAAATAAAAACTGAGAAATAACTAACAACGTCGCAAAAAATAGAAAAAATAGGAAATATGGCAAAACAAAACTGAAGCAACTAGAAAAAAGTGACAGGAAGGAAGTATGAATAAACACGAAGCTGTCTCAAAAGATAGAAAATAAAATACGATGGCAAGGAAAATAGTATCGAGTAAAAAAATTGCAGACATAAGTACAGGAAAAGTAGTAAACTTAAAAAAAAATTTTGGTTTCATTCTATTAAAGAAGAGAAGCTAAAAATGCAGGATAGTAGGATCAAGAAAAATAGGAAGTACAAGGGAATACTAGTATTATAAAATAGACAGAATTAAACATAGCACAGAAAATGTCAAAGAAATAAAATCAAACAAGGAAGAATTAAGAAATTTATGTGTGAAAAGAAGGTAAGTTTTATGACGATTTAAGAAATATTTAGAGATCAAACTGCTGAAATGCTTTACATATACGGATTCAGAGCAATAGTAAAATTGGACACAAAACACAGCAAAGGAGTAGCATTTTATATAAAAGATGGAATTACCTGCAGAACCAAAGCATTGGACATTGCGAATCTCAATTAAGTGGAATTATTTTAGAGAGAAAGATTAACGGGTTTTAACACTTAATGATCGGCTGGCTTTGATAAGCATATATGCACTACAAGA
This sequence comes from Loxodes magnus, assembly GCA_946699065.1. Classification (NCBI taxonomy): domain Eukaryota; phylum Ciliophora; class Karyorelictea; order Loxodida; family Loxodidae; genus Loxodes; species Loxodes magnus. The sequence continues at coordinate 88,443 of CAMPDV010001817.1, read as the reverse complement.
TCCGACTCTGATTAACTAATAACCTTTTAAGAAAGTCTATAATAATACATAATAGCAGCAAGTAGCAAAAGATTATAAATTTTAATATTAGGGGATTTTAATGCGCATATTCCCCAATTTTTACCGTATGAGCAGAATAATGCAGGCTAATACTTACTTAACTTGATGAGAGATTATCATTTAGATTTAAAGATCCAGCCTTCATCACAACGTAAGGGAAAGGAAAATTCAAAATAGAATACTTATTAATGGATCAATATATCACACCTAACATTATCAGCGCAAAATTCTATCAATGGAGATCAATAGAAGATTATTAGTCAGGCAAATAAAGATAAAAATTGCAGAAGAATATAGAAAAAGCCCATAAATTAAAAGTATAAGCTTTCAAAATTAAAGCTATAGAAGATTCAAAGAAATTCAAATAATGATTCGAGAAAATAGATCTTAGCGAATTCGAAAATTTAATAGAAAAGCATACTATGACAAATGATCAGAACACATCCAAGAAGCGACCAAACGATATGTGGCTTTGTAAAAATTAAATGAGAAGGCACTAATATACAGCAGAAGCAATAAAATTAAGAATAGATTCTAATAGCAGGCGAAATAAGTAAAAAATCTAATTAGATAAGGATGCTAAGAAATTGATAATTATATTAAAATGAGACGAGAAGCAAGAATAAAATTTTGACTGAATCAAAAAAAAATAGGAAAAATCAATTAAATATCTTCCTAGATGAAATTAATTAAGAAAACTTAAACAGCATTTGAAAAGGATTATAAAAATGATTTAAGTAGAGAAAATGTGCACCATGGATATTAATAAACGAAAAAAATATGAAGAATTTTAAAGAAAACTGAGAGAAAAGTTTATCTGCTAGGCTAAAGTATTAGATCTCTTACATCTCAAATGGAGTGTAACTAATAAAGAAAATTAGAGATAAGGATTTAAAGGCTGAGCTCTAAGACTACTTCCATTCTTCGTCGCCTCTTATCTATTTTTTTTATTTTTTAAATTACTAAGAGCTCTCAAATATCTTACTTGCTACTCTATCTCATATAAGAAAATACAATAATTAAATATCTCTTCTAACTTATCTTCTTGATATATCAAAGAGTATGCATTATAATATTAAGCATTTATTCTAGCTTAGAAGTACTTTCAAAATTCTTTTATAGATTAGTCTATTTGGATATTTCTCTAATGTTGATTAAGCTTATTAAATACTTAGCTTCTAAAATCACTAAGATATAGTTAAACCAATTAACGATCTATTATCATTCTAAGCATATCGTACTATTTTTAAATCATCTTCCTCTTCTTTTTATCAGCTTCTATAGTTGAACTACTTCCTTTGAAAGCCCTATTATTTTCTTACTTTTCTTTATCTTCCTAGATATTTCTCCTTCGTTTTTAGAAGTGACAAGGTTGGAAAATTAGTTAATAAACTAATTTTTGGATGATTTAGTTCTAGTTAGCAGTATAGCTTAGAAGTGACTTTCACTAATTCCTCTTAAAAGTTGTATAATGACTTAAATTCAGTGGGTAAAATCTTCCATTTAATGTAATAATTTTAAAAGTAGGTAATAACTATTATTTAATAAGTAATCTCATATAATTAATGCAAAGCTAATTTACCTTCAGTTACTTTCTTAAGTGATATCTATACAATCAAATATTAAGTAACATCTTTATTTTTCACTCATTCAAAAAATAAAATGTCAGCAACTAAATGTGAAGCATGTGAAGAAGACTTCAACTAAGAACTGAGATTTATAATTTTTATGAAATTTCTTTCATCATATTTGTTTTTTAAAGTACAAAATATACAATTTAATACTTTTTTATTTTTATGTTCTTCTCTTTTACTTTCTTTTTTATTTTCACTCTCAGCTTCTCTACTTGATATAGTTATATGATATTAGTATATGTTTTGAGTAATTATTAGATTTTTAAATTGATATCTTCTATTTTATATACATATTGGTCTTGATCCTTTTATTAACTAAAATAAAATTATCTTCTGTAGTGCTTTCTTGATTTATGATTCAATAAATACATTTTATGATATATATAATAAATGATCTTATAGCTTTTTATGGGTTAATATGTCTGCTTTCATTATATATTTAAAAAAATGGTTAGCTTCAAGAAGGGCTTTTATACCACCTCCTCAAAGTAGGAGAGAAAACCTGAAGAACTTACTTCTTCTACCGGGTCTTCGCTTTAATTAATCCAACCTTCTTTATTATGAATGGAAACTAGACTCATAACCCAAGCACACAGAATACACCAACCAAATTCACCGATTGAAGAAGTAATATATAATAATACACTCAGCGGAAAAAAGGATATCAATATATCTATGGTTGGACAGATTTCACTAAAGGAGGAGTATAAAATAAGAAAGGAATGAATTGACAAAAAAAGTACATAACTTAAGCAATAATTTAACAAAAGAATGAGCAACTTATTTCAACCAACGTACCTGAAGACTTAATAGTAAGAGTCTACTAAAATACTTATGATGATCTATCAGATATGGTAGTCGCAGTTTATTTTAATCACTATCTTGAAAATACTGATTGAGTAGAAAAAAAGATCATAGAATAAGAAGTGATACAAGCGTTTCAGAATCAAATATGGAGCGAGTACTGACAAGCAGTGGGCAAATTCATCGTCAATTAAAACGGAATAGTAAATTTGGTCTTTAACAATGAAGAAAGATACTAGCATCCTTTAAATGATTTTCAGATATAATGTCTGCTTTTCCTACAGTTCTTTAATTAATATTGGAATTACGAAAACTAAAATTAAAACTTTTGAGGAATTTGATTGAATTGTTAATCAATCTCGTTTTGCTTTTGTCACATCTTATATTAAATCTTTCTGCTATCCCACTCTATAGATGGAAATAAAAAGATTAATTTTTCGCTTTTTTTCTTTATTATCAATTTTAATTTTTCAAGTTTTTATTTTATTACCTTAACTCTTATTACAGGTTTACTATTCTTTGATGTACTGATTGTATAACGACTCTTAAGATAATGCTTTTCTTATTAATAAGGTTTTTGCTCTATCCACATGTATTACTATTCTTATTTTCTAAGATATTCACTAAGAGATATCTTTTTTTCTAAGAAGCCCTTTCACTTATAGTATTGAGTATGATGATAATACTGTAAATGAAACTAAATTGCTTAGGCTTAAAGAAAGATTTGAAAAAACTAAGCCAAAATATTTAGTTTTTATTTAATTGAAAAACTGAAAATTAGAAATCTAAATCCTTAGAAATTGATTTTTACCTTCTTAGACATACTTTAGATTCAGTTAGTAAGGAAATTCAAGAACTTGATTACAATAACTATAGCTATAATGTAAGCTTTTCCTCTCAAAACTAGTTTTTTAAACTTTGAAGCTGAAAAATTGTATTTGGCAAAGTTAAACAGACTCAGTGCATTAACAATTTACTTGGTATCTAAAGCTATAAGCTTATAGAGATTATCATAGTTAAGTTTATATTTGCTTAAAGACTTGAATTGAATATACTTTGTTCTGCTAAAAAATAATCTATTTATTCATAAATTTTAAACTAAAGGATAAGAATATTATATTGGTAAAAGATTATGTAGGCTATAATTTGGAAGCTAATGTGGCTGTAAAAAATTATTAGTAAAATAAAAATTTTAAGTTATCATTTCATAGCTCTCCAGTTTCCGTTATGAATATCAAAACAATACAAGTTATTTTCCTTATTGAACTGAAACACATATTTCCAGAATTAAATAGGCTAAGTATAGTTATAGAAACGCTGACTATATTTATTCTTAAACTCTTATCTCTTTCAAGTCGAATATTTGAGTTTCTATAGTAGATCAATTCGCATAAATGAGAAATTATTTTTGCGAAGGAATTCAAACAGCCGAAGTAACCGCCTCTTGAGTTAATTACTACTAGCATTCGAATCCCTAATTTCTCTAGCTATTATACTATTATATTTTGCTTAAAATCTTTCTCTATGATCAAGTAAGAGCCGCCAAATACATGCATTTATTGGTCTATTTAATCACATCCAAAAATATTTACAGAAGTCTTAATTTACGCTATTATATCGAAGTTTTTAGATTAGAGATTTAGAACTTCATACTAACTTACGTCTATTTATTATTTGTTAAGGAAATTAGTACCAGAAACTATAAAAAGCTTGTCTTTTTTATCAAAAATAGTCCGGCGTAAGTTTCTCTAGAATTGCATTCTAAATTTCTAAGTTCAACTATTTTCTGAAATAATTTCAAATAGATAGTTATTATTAACCTTCCTCCTGATATGATCTAACTTTCATCCGATATTTACTCTACTTAAGTCCAAGACCCATCAATTTTAGCTATTCTAATTTCTTTCTCACTGAATGCTTTTGTTTTTCTCGAATACACCCTTCTTACATAAGAATCTCTTTTAATGGTAGATATTTTGATCACTTCTTTGAAGGTCTTTAATTTCTATAAATTCGAACATACTTCAAATCTAGTTATCCCCAATCCTAATCTACCAAACAGACTACTTTTACTTTGATCATTTGCGCTTCTTATAAGCTTTCTTAGGTAGATTATTTTAATTATTTAATGAGTTTTTTCAGCTATCGTTCTAAGTTAATTTCAACTGAACTTATTATAAGTAAATTGGCATATATACATATAAGCTCTTTCTAGAGCTCAGTGTAAATTATATTGAGTGTTATCTTATCTTAAGCACTTAAGGTAAACTATAAAGAAAGCTATTTAGTTTAAGCGAATAGCTTTATAATATAAAATTGCTTAAAGCACTTATATCAAAGTACCCTAGTTTTATAGTAGAATGGTTCAGAAAATAAATTAAATTAGTAAACTAGTAACTAAAGATATCATTCTGTCTGTTAATTAAAAGTATCTTAAAGTAATAAACTAGATATCCGTATAAAATACTCGACTGTAGTTTTGAAAAGAGACTATGGAGAGTATAATTTACCATAGTTAAGCAAAGGATGTTGTTTATTTTCAAAGAAGACACTTAAAATAATTAGCTTTCCCATGTATGGTTGAGAGATAAAAGTATTTTAACTTTTAGATTTCTTCAATTTTACATATATGTAATTATGCTCTAAGATTGAAACAGATAAAGCTTGTTTGATATGAGAGTTTATACTTTCTAGATATTTATTGGAATTGAAAGAATTATAAAATTGAATCCACTATTCATTTATAAAGTACCATTAAAATATATTTCGCTAAAATAAATTGGTTTATATATTTGTTAATGCATAAACATGATATATTTTTAGAAGTTTTAGAATTCCTTTTTGTGCTTCATTAACTGAAAATTGTTATAATTGCAGTTTAATTAAGTGATTACTTTCCTTGAAATCAATTCTTGCTAAATCTGAACTTCTTATGAATTTACGCTGTAGCTTTCTCATTTTTTTCTTAATAACTAAAGCTAAGGTAAATTAACATCTAGTTTTTAAAGCAAAAATAATTGCTATTAATATGTATTTCCCTTAAAAAATTTATTCGTTGTTTTGAACACTTTTGCGAAAGTGATTGATTGATCTTTGTATCTTCAAATCTTTTGAATATCAAATTTTGTTTCTTATAATACGCTTTAAACTCCATAGAATTCTGATTTTTTTATAAATATTAAATTTAGTGAGCTTGCATTTCTGTCTTTTTCAAAGAATCTTTGCGATTAAATCTTAACTTGCCTAAAAATAAGCCTTTTTATAATACTTAAACTTAAATGGATTGTTATGATTTTTATTTAATCACTTTAGAAATTATATCCCTATTATTTATTATAGAGATCATTTATGATGTTTATGTACATACTCAAAATCTACTTTATCTTATGTAGATCTACTCAATTTGAACTTATTTGTTATGGCTTTTTCCATGTAATTTCCAAAATTTTTTGACTTGAAACTTATTTTCCTGCAACTTTTCATCTTATTATAAGTGTGTTAAATTTAACTCTAAGATGTTTTATATTTTTTTAATTTGTATATAGCTTTTTTAAAGTGTTTAATATAATTTCTTTTCATAATTTCTAATATGTTTACATATATATTTCTCTTATTTGGATTTCAACAATATGGACTGTATATGACTAGCATTGCTAAACACTTTTATATTTTCTTTTTTACTTTTTTAATTTTTAGTTTTATTTGATTAGATATAAAACAAAATTAAAATAATATTGAAAGATTTTAATAGATTTACTCAGAATTTTATTTATAAAAAAAAGAGAAAAATTAAGTTTATATTCTTAGAGAAGAACTCCACAGTTAACTTCTATTTTTTTCTGCTCTCTCCTAAGCTAAAGGATGTCGTAGGACTTCATTAGTCCGACTTCCTTGTCTTCACCTCAAAAAATAATTATCCGTTTAGTTTCTTCTCCAGTTGTTATTCTCCTCGTTGAATCTTGAGTTATAAAATTTCTTTCTGTAAATTTGTCCTGTCTTTGTTGGTCAGAAGCAGAAGAGTTCTTCTAATATTTGTTTCTTATTAATTCTTAAATTTCTGCCTTCTTTCAGCATTTTCTTCAGCAGTGATTCTTCTAGCATATGTAGCACAGGATCTTTCTACGATAGAAATATATCTTATTTGCCTCTTATTATTAATATTCCGTTTCGATTTCCATTGGAATACTTGATTATACTTGTTATTATTCTTATTTTTCCTAAAGTTATTTTATTTCGTATTATAGTTTAGAAAATTGGAATTAAAACATTTGAGGAATTTCATTAAATTTTTTCAATTTAATTTCTATTTACGATTCGAATTTATCGATTGCTTCTTCCAATGATAGAAATTAATGATCTAGTGATTAAATCATTTCTTGGTACATTTTCTCTAGTTTTTCTATCCTTTATCTTATTTATTTTAATTTGAATTATATTAGTAAATTCGTTGTTATTCAGATTATGCAAAAGCTTACTTAGATTCTATTTCTTAATATTTTTGATGCTCTTATTCATTTATGTTAGATTATTATTCTTGTCTTTTACGAAAGAGCCAAAAGAGGATTATTTCTTAGGTGCCTTTTTATTATATAATATATAGTAAAATAAAGGTATCTGACTTAAAAAATCGTAGAGATCATCTTGAGATATAGGAAAAAAGATTGAAGAAATAATACAAATAATATCGACGGAAAATACAGAGTTGCAGATTAGGATTAATAAATTAGAGTTAGTTTGTAAAGAGAAGAAAAAATGAATAGATAGTAGTAAGAGGTATATAAGGTAATTTAAAAGAATAAACTAAGAAATTTCGGAAATAAGTCTAAAGTATAAGAAAGAATATAAAATTATTAAGTAATAAAGATAAAGGAAGGAAAAAGAAGAATAAATTGGAATAAAAATTAGTAGAATTAATATTTGAAAGAAAAAAGTATAAAAGAAGAGAAGATGAAAAGGCAAGTAAAGAGATTAAAAATTAAATGTAATATTCTGTCTTACTATATAATCTAAAAGCAAAAAATGTAAGGTTCTTTAATATCCTCTATATACTTCTCATCTACTTCTTATTCTTTGATAGTTACTTCTTAGAATACTTAATCTGTGTTAGTCTACTATTAAAATACTAAGATCTAATCTCCTTTTTCAAGTTGAGTTAGATAGTTATTCTACTAATCTAAGAGCTTAATATCTCTACTTTAAGTTAGTTATACTAAATTTTATCAAAGAATATATAATAATTAGTTGAGAGCTATCACTAACATTACTCTCACCTAAAGTTATTTCATAATTAAGTTTAGCATAATCTATAAATATTTTATTTTCAGAGAATTTTTATTAATCTTGTGACTATTCTCTTAAAATTTTATTTCCTACTTTTCTATTTACTTTATATCTTGGCAAGATTACAATGTGTCTCACAACATATTCGTTATTTTCTACTTTTTATAATATCCCAAGAAATAGTGCTTAACTTGCTTTTATAGCTTCTATTTATTATTCATTTACTTCTAAATCTCTGTCTGTTATTTGGTCACATGCTTTATCAATCTTTCTCTTTACTTACTATCAAATTATAACTTCTAATTTCTATTAGTCTTTTAACTTCGGTTAGATTCTTATATGAGATCTTCGTAAGCTTAGTTAAACTTTACTTAAAGTATTTAGTTTCAATCACATTAGCTTTACACACAAGGAATAAATTCTCTAAACTGTCATTTTAATTGAAATGCTTATTGACATTTACATCAGAGACTTAAGTTTTTAAAACAATACAAAGTTGAAACGCTCTAAAAACTTTACGTATATACAAGATATTTTATTTTTCCTCTTCTCATATTTTAGGTTTTAGCATTTCCTATCTTCAAATAGATTTCCTATAATCATATTTGCATATTACATATGGACTTTCGTTTTAAATTTTTAGGTTTTTTTTCATGCTTCTCTCCATAAAGTATATTTAACCTAATCTTCTTGGTTTTGTGGCATTATACTAAATTGTTGCTTATATGATTGATTTTTTCTGAGATGTATTTAATGTTAACAGCTGATTTGACTTAATATTGAATTAAACTTATTGCTATTAAGCTAATTATTTTTATGCTGATTTAGCAATTAGATGCATTATTATCAATTTGCTTCTTCCTTTTAAGCATAGAATGGAATAATTTTACCTATCTTATCTAATATCACACCTAATTTATTTTCCGTTTCCTTTAATTTTTGCATTACTTTGTTAGGTAAGTATTTCCTCATTTTAGCTTAATATTATACTTTAATTATTTCTTGTATTCCTATATTTTAGACTAATTATTTTAAGGAACTGAAACCAGCTGTTCTAGTTTAGAATTTTCTCATTTTCATATTCTTTCAAGTCTCAAAAATTTTAATTTAGCAATAATATTATTATATTTTTATTTAGCTAACTACAATATACCTCTCTAAAATACTGTTGGTAGTTTTTATAATGATATGGCATATAAAAATTTATCTGAATACAGTCTTCTTTTTTTAAGACTTTCAATAATTAAAAATTTCAGTCTTTACTCTGATTAAAAGCTAGATATTAGAATTTAGGTTTAGTATTCTCATCATTTCCTCTCTAGTAATTCCAAATTTTCCATTAGTTAATAGATTAACCTATAGTTGAACTACTTCATTTGAAAGTCCTATTATTTTCTTACTTTTCTTTATCTTTCTAGATATTTCTCCTTCGTTTTAGAAGTGACAAGGTTGGAAAATTAGTTAATAAACTAATTTTTGGATGATTTAGTTCTATTTAGTAGTATAGCTTAGAAGTGACTTTCTCTAATTCCTCTTAAAAGTTGTATAATGACTTAGATTCAGTGGGTAAAATCTTCCATTTAATGTAATAATTTTAAAAGTAGGTAATAACTATTATTTAATAAGTAATCTAATATAATTAATGCAAAGCTAATTTACCTTCAGTTACTTTCTTAAGTGATATCTATACAATAAAATATTAAGTAACATACTCATTCAAAAAATAAAATGTCAGCAACTAATTGTGAAGCATGTGAAGAAGATTTCAACTAAGAACTGAGATGACCAAGGAAATTAGATTGATAACGTATTCTCTGTAAGAAATGCATAAAAACTGTCTACAACCTCTATAGAGATCATTTATGACGTTTATGTTATACTCAAATCTACTTTATCTTATGTAGATCTACTCAATTTGAACTTATTTGTTATGGCTTTTTCCATGTAATTTCCAAAATTTTTTGACTTGAAACTTATTTTCCTGCAACTTTTCATCTTATTATAAGTGTGCTAAATTTAGCTCTAAGATGTTTTATATTTTTTAATTTGTATATAGCTTTTTTAAAGTGCTTAATATAACTTCTTTTCATAATTTCTAATATGTTTACATATATATTTCTCTTATTTGGATTTTAACAATATGGACTGTATATGACTAGCATTACTAAACACTTTTATATTTTCTTTTTTACTTTTTTACTTTCTTAATTTTTAGTTTTATTTGTTTAGATATACAACAAAATCAAAATAATATCTGAAAGATTTTAATAGATTTACTCAGAATTTTATTTATAAAAAAAAGAGAAAAATTAAGTTTATAGTCTTAGAGAAGAACTCCACAGTTAACTTCTATTTTTTTCTGCTCTCTCCTAAGCTAAAGGATGTCGTAGGACTTCATTAGTCCGACTTCCTTGTCTTCACCTCAAAAAATAATTATCCGTTTAGTTTCTTCTCCAGTTGTTATTCTCCTCGTTGAATCTTGAGTTATAAAATTTCTTTCTGTAAATTTGTCCTGTCTTTGTTGGTCAGAAGCAGAAGAGTTCTTCTAATATTTGTTTCTTATTAATTCTTAAATTTCTGCCTTCTTTCAGCATTTTCTTCAGCAGTGATTCTTCTAGCATATGTAGCACAGGATCTTTCTACGATAGAAATATATCTTATTTGCCTCTTATTATTAATATTCCGTTTCGACCTCCATTGGAATACTTGATTATACTTGTTATTATTCTTATTTTTCCTAAAGTTATTTTATTTCGTATTATAGTTTAGAAAATTGGAATTAAAACATTTGAGGAATTTCATTAAATTTTTTCAATTTAATTTCTATTTACGATTCGAATTTATCGATTGCTTCTTCCAATGATAGAAATTAATGATCTAGTGATTAAATCATTTCTTGGTACATTTTCTCTAGTTTTTCTATCCTTTATCTTATTTATTTTAATTTGAATTATATTAGTAAATTCGTTGTTATTCAGATTATGCAAAAGCTTACTTAGATTCTATTTCTTAATATTTTTGATGCTCTTATTCATTTATGTTAGATTATTATTCTTGTCTTTTACGAAAGAGCCAAAAGAGGATTATTTCTTAGGTGCCTTTTTATTATATAATATATAGTAAAGTAAAGGTATCTGACTTAAAAAATCGTAGAGATCATCTTGAGATATAGGAAAAAAGATTGAAGAAATAATACAAATAATATCGACGGAAAATACAGAGTTGCAGATTAGGATTAATAAATTAGAGTTAGTTTGTAAAGAGAAGAAAAAATGAATAGATAGTAGTAAGAGGTATATAAGGTAATTTAAAAGAATAAACTAAGAAATTTCGGAAATAAGTCTAAAGTATAAGAAAGAATATAAAATTATTAAGTAATAAAGATAAAGGAAGGAAAAAGAAGAATAAATTGGAATAAAAATTAGTAGAATTAATATTTGAAAGAAAAAAGTATAAAAGAAGAGAAGATGAAAAGGCAAGTAAAGAGATTAAAAATTAAATGTAATATTCTGTCTTACTATATAATCTAAAAGCAAAAAATGTAAGGTTCTTTAATATCCTCTATATACTTCTCATCTACTTCTTATTCTTTGATAGTTACTTCTTAGAATACTTAATCTGTGTTAGTCTACTATTAAAATACTAAGATCTAATCTCCTTTTTCAAGTTGAGTTAGATAGTTATTCTACTAATCTAAGAGCTTAATATCTCTACTTTAAGTTAGTTATACTAAATTTTATCAAAGAATATATAATAATTAGTTGAGAGCTATCACTAACATTACTCTCACCTAAAGTTATTTCATAATTAAGTTTAGCATAATCTATAAATATTTTATTTTCAGAGAATTTTTATTAATCTTGTGACTATTCTCTTAAAATTTTATTTCCTACTTTTCTATTTACTTTATATCTTGGCAAGATTACAATGTGTCTCACAACATATTCGTTATTTTCTACTTTTTATAATATCCCAAGAAATAGTGCTTAACTTGCTTTTATAGCTTCTATTTATTATTCATTTACTTCTAAATCTCTGTCTGTTATTTGGTCACATGCTTTATCAATCTTTCTCTTTACTTACTATCAAATTATAACTTCTAATTTCTATTAGTCTTTTAACTTCGGTTAGATTCTTATATGAGATCTTCGTAAGCTTAGTTAAACTTTACTTAAAGTATTTAGTTTCAATCACATTAGCTTTACACACAAGGAATAAATTCTCTAAACTGTCATTTTAATTGAAATGCTTATTGACATTTACATCAGAGACTTAAGTTTTTAAAACAATACAAAGTTGAAACGCTCTAAAAACTTTACGTATATACAAGATATTTTATTTTTCCTCTTCTCATATTTTAGGTTTTAGCATTTCCTATCTTCAAATAGATTTCCTATAATCATATTTGCATATTACATATGGACTTTCGTTTTAAATTTTTAGGTTTTTTTTCATGCTTCTCTCCATAAAGTATATTTAACCTAATCTTCTTGGTTTTGTGGCATTATACTAAATTGTTGCTTATATGATTGATTTTTTCTGAGATGTATTTAATGTTAACAGCTGATTTGACTTAATATTGAATTAAACTTATTGCTATTAAGCTAATTATTTTTATGCTGATTTAGCAATTAGATGCATTATTATCAATTTGCTTCTTCCTTTTAAGCATAGAATGGAATAATTTTACCTATCTTATCTAATATCACACCTAATTTATTTTCCGTTTCCTTTAATTTTTGCATTACTTTGTTAGGTAAGTATTTCCTCATTTTAGCTTAATATTATACTTTAATTATTTCTTGTATTCCTATATTTTAGACTAATTATTTTAAGGAACTGAAACCAGCTGTTCTAGTTTAGAATTTTCTCATTTTCATATTCTTTCAAGTCTCAAAAATTTTAATTTAGCAATAATATTATTATATTTTTATTTAGCTAACTACAATATACCTCTCTAAAATACTGTTGGTAGTTTTTATAATGATATGGCATATAAAAATTTATCTGAATACAGTCTTCTTTTTTTAAGACTTTCAATAATTAAAAATTTCAGTCTTTACTCTGATTAAAAGCTAGATATTAGAATTTAGGTTTAGTATTCTCATCATTTCCTCTCTAGTAATTCCAAATTTTCCATTAGTTAATAGATTAACCTATAGTTGAACTACTTCATTTGAAAGTCCTATTATTTTCTTACTTTTCTTTATCTTTCTAGATATTTCTCCTTCGTTTTAGAAGTGACAAGGTTGGAAAATTAGTTAATAAACTAATTTTTGGATGATTTAGTTCTATTTAGTAGTATAGCTTAGAAGTGACTTTCTCTAATTCCTCTTAAAAGTTGTATAATGACTTAGATTCAGTGGGTAAAATCTTCCATTTAATGTAATAATTTTAAAAGTAGGTAATAACTATTATTTAATAAGTAATCTAATATAATTAATGCAAAGCTAATTTACCTTCAGTTACTTTCTTAAGTGATATCTATACAATAAAATATTAAGTAACATACTCATTCAAAAAATAAAATGTCAGCAACTAATTGTGAAGCATGTGAAGAAGATTTCAACTAAGAACTGAGATGACCAAGGAAATTAGATTGATAACGTATTCTCTGTAAGAAATGCATAAAAACTGTCTACAACCTCTATAGAGATCATTTATGACGTTTATGTTATACTCAAATCTACTTTATCTTATGTAGATCTACTCAATTTGAACTTATTTGTTATGGCTTTTTCCATGTAATTTCCAAAATTTTTTGACTTGAAACTTATTTTCCTGCAACTTTTCATCTTATTATAAGTGTGCTAAATTTAGCTCTAAGATGTTTTATATTTTTTAATTTGTATATAGCTTTTTTAAAGTGCTTAATATAACTTCTTTTCATAATTTCTAATATGTTTACATATATATTTCTCTTATTTGGATTTTAACAATATGGACTGTATATGACTAGCATTACTAAACACTTTTATATTTTCTTTTTTACTTTTTTACTTTCTTAATTTTTAGTTTTATTTGTTTAGATATACAACAAAATCAAAATAATATCTGAAAGATTTTAATAGATTTACTCAGAATTTTATTTATAAAAAAAAGAGAAAAATTAAGTTTATAGTCTTAGAGAAGAACTCCACAGTTAACTTCTATTTTTTTCTGCTCTCTCCTAAGCTAAAGGATGTCGTAGGACTTCATTAGTCCGACTTCCTTGTCTTCACCTCAAAAAATAATTATCCGTTTAGTTTCTTCTCCAGTTGTTATTCTCCTCGTTGAATCTTGAGTTATAAAATTTCTTTCTGTAAATTTGTCCTGTCTTTGTTGGTCAGAAGCAGAAGAGTTCTTCTAATATTTGTTTCTTATTAATTCTTAAATTTCTGCCTTCTTTCAGCATTTTCTTCAGCAGTGATTCTTCTAGCATATGTAGCACAGGATCTTTCTACGATAGAAATATATCTTATTTGCCTCTTATTATTAATATTCCGTTTCGACCTCCATTGGAATACTTGATTATACTTGTTATTATTCTTATTTTTCCTAAAGTTATTTTATTTCGTATTATAGTTTAGAAAATTGGAATTAAAACATTTGAGGAATTTCATTAAATTTTTTCAATTTAATTTCTATTTACGATTCGAATTTATCGATTGCTTCTTCCAATGATAGAAATTAATGATCTAGTGATTAAATCATTTCTTGGTACATTTTCTCTAGTTTTTCTATCCTTTATCTTATTTATTTTAATTTGAATTATATTAGTAAATTCGTTGTTATTCAGATTATGCAAAAGCTTACTTAGATTCTATTTCTTAATATTTTTGATGCTCTTATTCATTTATGTTAGATTATTATTCTTGTCTTTTACGAAAGAGCCAAAAGAGGATTATTTCTTAGGTGCCTTTTTATTATATAATATATAGTAAAGTAAAGGTATCTGACTTAAAAAATCGTAGAGATCATCTTGAGATATAGGAAAAAAGATTGAAGAAATAATACAAATAATATCGACGGAAAATACAGAGTTGCAGATTAGGATTAATAAATTAGAGTTAGTTTGTAAAGAGAAGAAAAAATGAATAGATAGTAGTAAGAGGTATATAAGGTAATTTAAAAGAATAAACTAAGAAATTTCGGAAATAAGTCTAAAGTATAAGAAAGAATATAAAATTATTAAGTAATAAAGATAAAGGAAGGAAAAAGAAGAATAAATTGGAATAAAAATTAGTAGAATTAATATTTGAAAGAAAAAAGTATAAAAGAAGAGAAGATGAAAAGGCAAGTAAAGAGATTAAAAATTAAATGTAATATTCTGTCTTACTATATAATCTAAAAGCAAAAAATGTAAGGTTCTTTAATATCCTCTATATACTTCTCATCTACTTCTTATTCTTTGATAGTTACTTCTTAGAATACTTAATCTGTGTTAGTCTACTATTAAAATACTAAGATCTAATCTCCTTTTTCAAGTTGAGTTAGATAGTTATTCTACTAATCTAAGAGCTTAATATCTCTACTTTAAGTTAGTTATACTAAATTTTATCAAAGAATATATAATAATTAGTTGAGAGCTATCACTAACATTACTCTCACCTAAAGTTATTTCATAATTAAGTTTAGCATAATCTATAAATATTTTATTTTCAGAGAATTTTTATTAATCTTGTGACTATTCTCTTAAAATTTTATTTCCTACTTTTCTATTTACTTTATATCTTGGCAAGATTACAATGTGTCTCACAACATATTCGTTATTTTCTACTTTTTATAATATCCCAAGAAATAGTGCTTAACTTGCTTTTATAGCTTCTATTTATTATTCATTTACTTCTAAATCTCTGTCTGTTATTTGGTCACATGCTTTATCAATCTTTCTCTTTACTTACTATCAAATTATAACTTCTAATTTCTATTAGTCTTTTAACTTCGGTTAGATTCTTATATGAGATCTTCGTAAGCTTAGTTAAACTTTACTTAAAGTATTTAGTTTCAATCACATTAGCTTTACACACAAGGAATAAATTCTCTAAACTGTCATTTTAATTGAAATGCTTATTGACATTTACATCAGAGACTTAAGTTTTTAAAACAATACAAAGTTGAAACGCTCTAAAAACTTTACGTATATACAAGATATTTTATTTTTCCTCTTCTCATATTTTAGGTTTTAGCATTTCCTATCTTCAAATAGATTTCCTATAATCATATTTGCATATTACATATGGACTTTCGTTTTAAATTTTTAGGTTTTTTTTCATGCTTCTCTCCATAAAGTATATTTAACCTAATCTTCTTGGTTTTGTGGCATTATACTAAATTGTTGCTTATATGATTGATTTTTTCTGAGATGTATTTAATGTTAACAGCTGATTTGACTTAATATTGAATTAAACTTATTGCTATTAAGCTAATTATTTTTATGCTGATTTAGCAATTAGATGCATTATTATCAATTTGCTTCTTCCTTTTAAGCATAGAATGGAATAATTTTACCTATCTTATCTAATATCACACCTAATTTATTTTCCGTTTCCTTTAATTTTTGCATTACTTTGTTAGGTAAGTATTTCCTCATTTTAGCTTAATATTATACTTTAATTATTTCTTGTATTCCTATATTTTAGACTAATTATTTTAAGGAACTGAAACCAGCTGTTCTAGTTTAGAATTTTCTCATTTTCATATTCTTTCAAGTCTCAAAAATTTTAATTTAGCAATAATATTATTATATTTTTATTTAGCTAACTACAATATACCTCTCTAAAATACTGTTGGTAGTTTTTATAATGATATGGCATATAAAAATTTATCTGAATACAGTCTTCTTTTTTTAAGACTTTCAATAATTAAAAATTTCAGTCTTTACTCTGATTAAAAGCTAGATATTAGAATTTAGGTTTAGTATTCTCATCATTTCCTCTCTAGTAATTCCAAATTTTCCATTAGTTAATAGATTAACCTATAGTTGAACTACTTCATTTGAAAGTCCTATTATTTTCTTACTTTTCTTTATCTTTCTAGATATTTCTCCTTCGTTTTAGAAGTGACAAGGTTGGAAAATTAGTTAATAAACTAATTTTTGGATGATTTAGTTCTATTTAGTAGTATAGCTTAGAAGTGACTTTCTCTAATTCCTCTTAAAAGTTGTATAATGACTTAGATTCAGTGGGTAAAATCTTCCATTTAATGTAATAATTTTAAAAGTAGGTAATAACTATTATTTAATAAGTAATCTAATATAATTAATGCAAAGCTAATTTACCTTCAGTTACTTTCTTAAGTGATATCTATACAATAAAATATTAAGTAACATACTCATTCAAAAAATAAAATGTCAGCAACTAATTGTGAAGCATGTGAAGAAGATTTCAACTAAGAACTGAGATGACCAAGGAAATTAGATTGATAACGTATTCTCTGTAAGAAATGCATAAAAACTGTCTACAACCTCTATAGAGATCATTTATGACGTTTATGTTATACTCAAATCTACTTTATCTTATGTAGATCTACTCAATTTGAACTTATTTGTTATGGCTTTTTCCATGTAATTTCCAAAATTTTTTGACTTGAAACTTATTTTCCTGCAACTTTTCATCTTATTATAAGTGTGCTAAATTTAGCTCTAAGATGTTTTATATTTTTTAATTTGTATATAGCTTTTTTAAAGTGCTTAATATAACTTCTTTTCATAATTTCTAATATGTTTACATATATATTTCTCTTATTTGGATTTTAACAATATGGACTGTATATGACTAGCATTACTAAACACTTTTATATTTTCTTTTTTACTTTTTTACTTTCTTAATTTTTAGTTTTATTTGTTTAGATATACAACAAAATCAAAATAATATCTGAAAGATTTTAATAGATTTACTCAGAATTTTATTTATAAAAAAAAGAGAAAAATTAAGTTTATAGTCTTAGAGAAGAACTCCACAGTTAACTTCTATTTTTTTCTGCTCTCTCCTAAGCTAAAGGATGTCGTAGGACTTCATTAGTCCGACTTCCTTGTCTTCACCTCAAAAAATAATTATCCGTTTAGTTTCTTCTCCAGTTGTTATTCTCCTCGTTGAATCTTGAGTTATAAAATTTCTTTCTGTAAATTTGTCCTGTCTTTGTTGGTCAGAAGCAGAAGAGTTCTTCTAATATTTGTTTCTTATTAATTCTTAAATTTCTGCCTTCTTTCAGCATTTTCTTCAGCAGTGATTCTTCTAGCATATGTAGCACAGGATCTTTCTACGATAGAAATATATCTTATTTGCCTCTTATTATTAATATTCCGTTTCGACCTCCATTGGAATACTTGATTATACTTGTTATTATTCTTATTTTTCCTAAAGTTATTTTATTTCGTATTATAGTTTAGAAAATTGGAATTAAAACATTTGAGGAATTTCATTAAATTTTTTCAATTTAATTTCTATTTACGATTCGAATTTATCGATTGCTTCTTCCAATGATAGAAATTAATGATCTAGTGATTAAATCATTTCTTGGTACATTTTCTCTAGTTTTTCTATCCTTTATCTTATTTATTTTAATTTGAATTATATTAGTAAATTCGTTGTTATTCAGATTATGCAAAAGCTTACTTAGATTCTATTTCTTAATATTTTTGATGCTCTTATTCATTTATGTTAGATTATTATTCTTGTCTTTTACGAAAGAGCCAAAAGAGGATTATTTCTTAGGTGCCTTTTTATTATATAATATATAGTAAAGTAAAGGTATCTGACTTAAAAAATCGTAGAGATCATCTTGAGATATAGGAAAAAAGATTGAAGAAATAATACAAATAATATCGACGGAAAATACAGAGTTGCAGATTAGGATTAATAAATTAGAGTTAGTTTGTAAAGAGAAGAAAAAATGAATAGATAGTAGTAAGAGGTATATAAGGTAATTTAAAAGAATAAACTAAGAAATTTCGGAAATAAGTCTAAAGTATAAGAAAGAATATAAAATTATTAAGTAATAAAGATAAAGGAAGGAAAAAGAAGAATAAATTGGAATAAAAATTAGTAGAATTAATATTTGAAAGAAAAAAGTATAAAAGAAGAGAAGATGAAAAGGCAAGTAAAGAGATTAAAAATTAAATGTAATATTCTGTCTTACTATATAATCTAAAAGCAAAAAATGTAAGGTTCTTTAATATCCTCTATATACTTCTCATCTACTTCTTATTCTTTGATAGTTACTTCTTAGAATACTTAATCTGTGTTAGTCTACTATTAAAATACTAAGATCTAATCTCCTTTTTCAAGTTGAGTTAGATAGTTATTCTACTAATCTAAGAGCTTAATATCTCTACTTTAAGTTAGTTATACTAAATTTTATCAAAGAATATATAATAATTAGTTGAGAGCTATCACTAACATTACTCTCACCTAAAGTTATTTCATAATTAAGTTTAGCATAATCTATAAATATTTTATTTTCAGAGAATTTTTATTAATCTTGTGACTATTCTCTTAAAATTTTATTTCCTACTTTTCTATTTACTTTATATCTTGGCAAGATTACAATGTGTCTCACAACATATTCGTTATTTTCTACTTTTTATAATATCCCAAGAAATAGTGCTTAACTTGCTTTTATAGCTTCTATTTATTATTCATTTACTTCTAAATCTCTGTCTGTTATTTGGTCACATGCTTTATCAATCTTTCTCTTTACTTACTATCAAATTATAACTTCTAATTTCTATTAGTCTTTTAACTTCGGTTAGATTCTTATATGAGATCTTCGTAAGCTTAGTTAAACTTTACTTAAAGTATTTAGTTTCAATCACATTAGCTTTACACACAAGGAATAAATTCTCTAAACTGTCATTTTAATTGAAATGCTTATTGACATTTACATCAGAGACTTAAGTTTTTAAAACAATACAAAGTTGAAACGCTCTAAAAACTTTACGTATATACAAGATATTTTATTTTTCCTCTTCTCATATTTTAGGTTTTAGCATTTCCTATCTTCAAATAGATTTCCTATAATCATATTTGCATATTACATATGGACTTTCGTTTTAAATTTTTAGGTTTTTTTTCATGCTTCTCTCCATAAAGTATATTTAACCTAATCTTCTTGGTTTTGTGGCATTATACTAAATTGTTGCTTATATGATTGATTTTTTCTGAGATGTATTTAATGTTAACAGCTGATTTGACTTAATATTGAATTAAACTTATTGCTATTAAGCTAATTATTTTTATGCTGATTTAGCAATTAGATGCATTATTATCAATTTGCTTCTTCCTTTTAAGCATAGAATGGAATAATTTTACCTATCTTATCTAATATCACACCTAATTTATTTTCCGTTTCCTTTAATTTTTGCATTACTTTGTTAGGTAAGTATTTCCTCATTTTAGCTTAATATTATACTTTAATTATTTCTTGTATTCCTATATTTTAGACTAATTATTTTAAGGAACTGAAACCAGCTGTTCTAGTTTAGAATTTTCTCATTTTCATATTCTTTCAAGTCTCAAAAATTTTAATTTAGCAATAATATTATTATATTTTTATTTAGCTAACTACAATATACCTCTCTAAAATACTGTTGGTAGTTTTTATAATGATATGGCATATAAAAATTTATCTGAATACAGTCTTCTTTTTTTAAGACTTTCAATAATTAAAAATTTCAGTCTTTACTCTGATTAAAAGCTAGATATTAGAATTTAGGTTTAGTATTCTCATCATTTCCTCTCTAGTAATTCCAAATTTTCCATTAGTTAATAGATTAACCTATAGTTGAACTACTTCATTTGAAAGTCCTATTATTTTCTTACTTTTCTTTATCTTTCTAGATATTTCTCCTTCGTTTTAGAAGTGACAAGGTTGGAAAATTAGTTAATAAACTAATTTTTGGATGATTTAGTTCTATTTAGTAGTATAGCTTAGAAGTGACTTTCTCTAATTCCTCTTAAAAGTTGTATAATGACTTAGATTCAGTGGGTAAAATCTTCCATTTAATGTAATAATTTTAAAAGTAGGTAATAACTATTATTTAATAAGTAATCTAATATAATTAATGCAAAGCTAATTTACCTTCAGTTACTTTCTTAAGTGATATCTATACAATAAAATATTAAGTAACATACTCATTCAAAAAATAAAATGTCAGCAACTAATTGTGAAGCATGTGAAGAAGATTTCAACTAAGAACTGAGATGACCAAGGAAATTAGATTGATAACGTATTCTCTGTAAGAAATGCATAAAAACTGTCTACAACCTCTATTAGAAATTTATTTGTAGCAATCACAATCTTATTACTGAAAGATCAATCGAGACATTACCAATTATGAATCTAGCTAGCCAATAGATATAGAACTCAAATCCTTAGGACATTTGCTAGATACATTAGTAGTATTATTTAGCTCTATATTGTATATAGGATAACATAAGAATCTGTGTACAATGCTAGTAAGAATCTCATCAGGAGCATAGATGCATTACTATATAAAAGGCAATATAGCAATTAAAGAGTTACTTAGAATCTACTTTAAGAGACATTAAGTAGAGACTAGACTACTATATATCTATATTGAATAAATGATATAGGTAGTTAAGTTAGTTGTATATATGGAGAGTAAGCAATATAGTTTAAATATAACTCTTAGTCAAATAGAATATCTAGTAAGCTTGATAGGAGATGGAAAATAATTAACAAAGCTTAAAAAAGAAATAAATATAGTTAATTTAGGAAACATCTGATTGCTATCAGCAGATAGGTAGTTAGATTAATTCTATCTCAAGCTTCTCTTAAGACAGTATCAATCAGTGCGAGAATAAGAGGAATTAGTTTGATTAGTTTGAGTTAACAATCTAGAATAAGTTCTAGAGATATAAAGCTAATGTATTTCTAAGTAAATAAAAGAGTATTGAGATTGAAAAGGCAATCTAAATGAAGGAAAGATTAGAGAGATCAGTCAACTATTAATTAAATTAAGGAATGCAATTATAATATAGAATTGAAGACTATCAGTACTAAAATCCAGTGTTAGAATTGATAATTATTATTTAGTCTAGCTCTAAAGTAGACGAAAAACGAGTTATTTTCCAGCAGCTGAAATTTTTCTGTGAATCGTAAGCATGAAAAATATTTCTGATTAGCCTTAAATCTTGACAGTACTCCAAGTAGAATATGAAGTCACTCTCTCATTTATATTAGCGTAGTAAAATCAAAAAAATACAAAGCTATGCTGAAAATGTCTTAGAAAGAAAAAAATTGAAATCATTAATCAGAAGGAAAAACATCTAAAAGTCGTCCTTTAGCCCTATTTTGGTATATAATTGAGAAAGTAATTCTAAAAGCTACTCTCTTAAGCAGCAAAACTAGAAGAGACTTGGTTTACTCAAGCATTTAGATTTATACTTATTTTAATTGATTTTATAGTTAAAAAATATGATCTATTTAAACATATCCTTAGCTTCTTAGCATTAAATCTTATAGAGATATTAAAATATAAATAGACTAATAGACAAAGGTACTTAATTACTTAAACTATATATCTTAATAATTAATTATTAGTACTACTATCTTCTTATTTAATTAGACTTTAAACTTCAATTTATTAATTTAAGCTATATTTGACTACTTAATTATGCTTAGAATTAAAGAGACTAATTAGTAGACTTTAATATGCTAGCACCAATTTTAAAAATGCTGTATCTTATTTTTATTTAAGATGTGTAAATAATAAATTAACATAACTAATTAAAAATATCAGCACATGGACCATAGCAGAAGCATTCCTTTATATTCGAATATTTTTGTATACTCTAACATTCTTACTGTGTAGTAGTAAATGTTCTTCTAGCTTTGTTCACTGCCCTCGTAAGTTCCTTATAAATACGTCATAAAATCTTATTCATACAGTGTTACTATCGAAATTTTTTACTGATTGATCTTATACAAATGCTAATGATAATAGACTAAGAACTTCAGGTTTTTATCATTTATCTTGTGAGAATTCTTATGGTGACTGTTGTTCTTCATAAAATCTATCTGATAATCTGAAAATTCTATGTTATAGAAGAATTTGTTGATTAGCTCACTTCTATCCATACTGATCTTTTCCTTTGGGTTCTAAAAGAAGATTTAATATCTTATGTCTGTTTCTTATTTTTCTTATTAAATAGAATTCCATTTGTGTTAAGTAAGTCTAGGATATTCATTTTGGTTCTTCAGCTTGTTCTAAGTATTATAACCTCTCTACTAATGTTAAGTTACTCTCTACTAAGTTTCTATTTTCCTAATTGATATTCTAAAGTAAATTTTTTTCCTTATATGCTAGTTGCAACCTTTCTAAGACTGAATTACTTAAAATTAGCTTTATATTACTCCACTCTCAGTATACTAACTTTTTGACTTTTAAATCATATTCTCATTACTGTTTATCTCCTCAAGTACATACGGAGATAGAAGGCTTTCATATAGAATGCTGTTAACTTCTCTTATCATGTTAATTGATTAGAAAGTTTTCTTTTAATTTTTAGCTTTCCAAAATTTAAATTTCTAGCTTTTGATCAAATTTTCTTCTACTTAATTATTTTGCTCTATCTTCACCTTCCTAGCACTTTAAAATACCTTGTTATCCTCTGCCTCGTATATAATTGGTAAATGAGTTTAATTAGTCAATGCTACAGATCTATGAAACGTTTCTTTCATTTAAAAGCTTTATAATTTTAGTTGGCTTGGCTATTCTTTATTCTACTCCTATTCACTCTTCTGTTGCTCGTTATCACCAACAAACTCTGATTCTTTATTAATCTTTTTACTAAACTACTTTAAGCTCTCTATTCTTCCCAAATTTAAATATATTATCCTTTAAAAACATTCTAGATAGTTCAGTAGATAAGGATTAAGCTTCTTTTAAGACTATGGGATTCCTATTTATCTACAATTCTTTAAGATTGGAATTTATCGTGGTCGTCTAAGAACTCATTAGAAAATATCTTCTTTGAGTTATTTGCTATTATTGAGGAAGAGACTACAGAGTTTAGCTCCAAAATCTTTTCTAAAATCATTTACTCTATCACTGATGAGCTATTATCCTCATTTAGAATTGCCTCACTTGCATTTATAAGCAGAACCTGAGTAGGTTTTATTTACTATCTACCATTATAAAACACAAGAGTTTCTTAGTCCAACTTCAAGAAGGAAAGAAACTTTTCAAAACTGTCCTTGAAATACTGTTTATTTTAGGTTTTTATAAAGCTATTATACTCATTAAGTTACATTTAAAACCTAGAGTAAGTGCCTTTGCTTATATGATCATTTATATTTTAATTATTCTTTGTTTATTTACTAGTTAATTTGATACTCCTATTTACCTATATATGCTCTGTTCTTCCTTTTTTCATTTTCTTACATAATCTATTATCTTATAGCAAAAATTATTTAGTCATTTTTTACTAAAGAATCCATTAATCTCATTTGAAAGAAATTTTATTTTCCTTTTTTATTTGAGTCTTCATTCATATAGCTTCTTAAATCTTCAATCTCTCCTAATTTCCTTTGAGTTTATTTTAAATATCCTAATAACTTCCTATTTGAGATTATATCACATTTTATACTCCAAAACTATTATTATTTCGTTGCTCTTCAATTTTTTTTTCTAAGTTATATTTCATAACTAGCTTTTATTTCTACTATACTTCTTAAAAATTTAAATTACTTTACTTATTTCTCTTCTTTTTCTTATTATTTGAAGAGTCAAACTAAAGTTTAATTAATAATCTTAATACTAGTTTTGCTATCTGTTATAGATAAACACTTACTTCTTTTATTAAGTTTATTGTTTTATTCTCTTTTATATTGCATAAATAGAAATTCTTATCATTTTTAACCTTTCCTTCTCAACAAGATGTTTGTAATTCAAAATATAAATATATACTCACAGACTTGTTTTAAGGTCAATAGAGCACTGTTTAAAAATCCTAATTTTAAGCAAAAGAACAAAGCTATAATGTTTTTGCTCCATAATTTATGAATTTAACAGAATTATCTACAGTGACTATTCCTCCATTTACAAAAATATAAATATCAGAAATATATTTTGCTACATTAGAACATTTTCTTAAGGTCAAATATCTCAACATTTTTAATGATACTCTGCCACTAGTAAAAAGACATTTTTCAGCTATCCTCAAAAATTTTTTCCTGATGGTAAATGATCTTATAATCCTGGAATTGAAAGTTAAAGTAACTACTTAAGCTCCTCCTTCTTTAGCAGAATTTATGATGATCTCAGAGTTTCAATAATTTGGAGTAATTTTAATGATAACAGGAATTTTTTCATTTTATATTACCCATCTGGTGATTTCTTTAACCATTTAAAGATTCTCTCCTTAAGTTCTTCTCCTTCCTTTTTATTTTCTAAGTATGGACAACAAATATTTATTTCAATAGCATAGAAGTTAACACTATAGACCACTCTTGTACTTTTACTCAATCTTTTTTTCTAAATTAGGATATAAAAGTGGCAATAGTAATCTTATCAGGAAAGTCTTTCTTAGTATAATTTGCTCCTTCTATTCAATATTTTCAAGTTTTATCTCCTATCATCTCTAGATTTAAAAATGAGGCTAAAGAATTAATAGAGCTATAGATAGTATTCTACTTAACTTTGGCATTTATGAATGTATTTATGTCTATACATTACGAGAAGGAGCAGCAGATTTAAGAAGGTTTTCTATCTATTATAATTTATCTGCAAATCCTTACAT
This sequence comes from Loxodes magnus, assembly GCA_946699065.1. Taxonomy (NCBI): domain Eukaryota; phylum Ciliophora; class Karyorelictea; order Loxodida; family Loxodidae; genus Loxodes; species Loxodes magnus. The sequence goes on along the minus strand of CAMPDV010001817.1, from coordinate 62,921 downwards.
TTTTATTTCTCTTAAATTATCCAATTAATGTTTAGAGCCATTAACCATAAGCATACTTATTGATGTTTATTTAGTTTCTTACAAAAAAGATAACTTATTCCAGTCTTATTCTTAGTAGTCTGTTTTATCTATTAGATAAAAGTAATCTTTTAGATGCTAGATTTCCTTTTATTTGATTAGAATAGGATTCAGTAAGATCATAGTGTATTATTTATATAAATCTGCTAAACAAGGAGGCATCTAATCTTATTTATGTTGAGAAGATGTTTGATAGTATTGAAGAAGAACACTTTTTCAGCATCTTAGAGAATAAAACTTTCTCTGGGATTGATACTTAGAGTCTTTCTACAGTAACCTGAATTCCTCTTTTCTAATCGAGGGGTAAACAACTCGACGTTTTCATTACAACAATGTAGTTATGCAAAGGAGCTCACATGGTCCTGTATTCTCCCTCCTTTATTATGATATAGTAATTAGACATCTATAGTAAAGAAATACACATCTAGGTATCAATCTGCACAATATGAACTTTGTATGCAGAGCGTGGGCAGATGACCTTATACTCATTTCCTGTTCTGCTTAAAGGATGTAATAACTTATAGATTAATGCAATAGAGTTTTTCAGTGAATTTTTCTGTAAATAAACACTAGTAAAACTGAAGCAATACAATTTGTTATAAAAAGAAGAGTTAAAAAAATAGAATTAAACTTGAAACTGGAAGATTAACATATCAAATAGAAGAATCAAGTGACATACCTCGGAGTCATAATACAAGAAAATGGTCTTTTAATCAATTACTGTAAATAGAGAATTTAAAAATATGTAGAATTGGTAAAGAAATTCATTTATACTCTCAGCCGATACAAGAATGTTACTCCCTGACACTTTAAAATACTTTGTCGCATGTTTACGTTGCCTAAGGCTGAATAAGTTTGAGAATTAGTTCTTTGAATTATAATTAGGGTTCATAATCTATGAAAGAGAAGATAAATAAAAGTATGCTATAATTGCGAGGAAGGTTTTACAGTCGCCTATCTCTGTCTTTAATGATTCCTGTTACGTAGACTTTAACTGACTCTCTTTTGAGCATATTATGGTTAGTCGCTTTTTCCGTTTCTACTTTAAAAAAAAGAAAGAAACTAGGACTTATCCGGAATTCGATATAGGAAGACTCTTTGAATACAATTGAAACTAAAAATCTTTGTACTTTTAGTAAGTTAAAAGGATGTTTTAGTATTACGGAATTAGCAATGACGACCAAATCATGATTTCTAATTAACTTTCTTTTGAGAATCTTATTGAAGAAAAAAATAAGAAACAAATTCTATTAAGAAGCAACTATACTATATAGAGACATGCCCACTGCACAGATATTTAGAGAGCAACTTGTAGGATTTTAGAAATTTCCTGAAATAAATTATAATAAACTAAACAAAGAATATAAAAAAGAAATAATCTCAATCTTTAAATTACGAACTAATTCTTACAGTTTTTCAATATGACTTATATATGCGTCATTATCCTGTAAAAAATTACCTTTGTAAAATTGGTGGAAAAGACATGTTTAGACATATCTTGGAATGTGTCTACTATTAGGACATAGTTAGAAATATCTCTGATAGATTTCCTGGAAAAAACTTGGAAAAACTAGCAACTTACGATTAACTCTCAATAAACTAGCAGTTCACTTCTCATAAGTAAATGGATGCAGATCTTCAGATACAAATTTTTCATAAGAATCTACGAAAAAAAAGAATTGAAATTGTAGAACAAAACACAGATAATTGATTGGAGCCTAAAGAAGAACAATAAGAAAGCACAAGAAACAACGGGAAAAGTTGGAAGATGGAAAGAACGATGGTTGAACTTTTTGAAGATAATTAAAATGAAGTATCTGATTTATATCAGTAACTTAATTTGATTAACATTTTTATTAAAGTGATTTGTTGTTCTTAAGAAGTTTACTATTTCTTAGGTAGCATTTAATTAGCTAATAAATAAGTTAAGTTAATTTATCTGATTAAGAAAGTAAATCTTACTAGCATGGTAACTTTATTTAATCAGCTTTGCTAATATTTTAGTAGTTAAAATAGGTTTTCTTAGCAATATTTGTTCAAGTAGTTTTAAATATTTGTTCTTAAAGTTAATTAAATGAAAAGTCTATTTTAAATGGGAATAAGCCTCAAGATGGTGGTAAAAATGAAGTGTTTTAGTATCTAATAATTAGGGAATTGATAATTATAAGGTTAGTTTTATTGATTTAGAATATGAGTTATTAATAATGAATTAGATGGTTAAAGTTATGAGACTTAGCTTATTAAGATATTAAGCAATTAAATGATTTATAAATGGTATTATTTAATATTATTATATCCAGTGTTAAGAAGCTATATCATAAACTCTTCAAGATTTAGTGGAAGTTTTAATAAATAGATATCCTTATTTACCAAATTTACTTATGCTTAGGATATCTATTTTAGTAATGTTATCAAATTATTTTGCTAACTGCTTTAGGAAAAACATTTGAAATGAACTGAATCGGGTTCTCATAAATTTGAAAATGATTGATTGACTTTATAAACCTAAATAGCTACAATTGTAATATAAAGCCAATAAATATCCTTGTAGTAGCTTTTGATTTATATAAACTAGTTCTACTATTAGTAGTAGCAAGTTCTTTTATACCATCAAGCATTTTATTTAGTTTTAAGTAATTAAAATGATTAAGAAGTTATTTTTATTCTATTCATTTAATTTATACCATTTAAGCTTATCTAAATAGAAATCTACCAAACCAACTAGTAAATGCATTATTCAAATTGCTATATGAGTCTTCTTAAAGAAAACGAAGATTCAGACTCTTTAATTTAAAAATAAATAAGAATGTAATTGTAATTCTAGTCCTTTTATACCTTTTACTAAACTTTCTAAATTGAACTAAGATCAAAAGCTTTACTTTAGCATATTTATTAAGCTTATTATAGCTATTAAAGCAATTCTAAATTTAGATATTCTATAAATCTTAAAAACACTAAATAAGCAGCTTCATTTTCTAAAGGAATATTACGTTTTAGTAAGATAAGGTAAATTAATAATGGCTATATTTTAATAGCTCTTATATTTTGCTAGCTTGCTTAAATTTTCCTTTAAAAAGGCTTAATAAATCGTATTAATGACTTATCTATAAATTGAAAGCTATTTAATTTGCTAGCTTTAGACTTAATCATTTGTTTAGTTAGATTAAAGCATTATTCATTTAAAAAGCAGATTTGAATAAACTAAATTTTTATTTTAAGATTGTTTCAAACAAAATCTGAAAAGCCTTTCAGGAATTTAAATTAACTATAATTTCTGGATATTTTCTATAATTTCACTAATAGTCTATTATTCTCATAGCTAAAGTCCTTTTAATTTAGAAATTTACCTAAAGAATAGATTTTTTGAAATACAATGATTACTCCTTTAGAGCAGGAATGTTCACTACACAACAATATTGTAATGAATATATATTAATTAGCTCTTATTTTATAAGTCTATCTTATACAATAATAGAGACTAATGCTATTTAAAAGTTAATGAATTAGCATCAACACTCTTATAGCTAGAATTAAGTCAATACCCTTCTAACTCATTTTATATTAGTTTAATTTCTTCTTTCATTAAAGGCTATAAATCTAATAAAAACGCTAAATACCAAAATATAATAAAAGCACTAATTTTATACTTAAGACTTGAAAGCTTAACTTTATTGAAAGAAAATATTAATTTAATTGTGAGGCTAGCTAGGGAATGCTTAATATTTATTTTAAATAGCTTTAAAAGGGATAGTATAACCAATATTTGTAATAACTAGAACAGGGTTACTAACAATACCCTAATTATTTTCAATTACTAACTTTAAATCAAATGCTTAGAGACATTTATCTCTTATTTTTTCCATATTAAACCTCTAAAATTACTCTGCTTATCAACAATCTTCCTCTAATTATTACCAAAACAATTGTTCGCCGATAATTCAATAGATATTATCAGGATCATTTTCAAGCCCTAATACTAAATCATATGCTAAAGCATCTAAGACTCCTAACTACTTTTTATAATTCATACTTTATTCATCCAAGTCCTCATACAAACCTTTATAATGGAGATCGCCTCTAACAGCTCCAACAAAGATAAACAAACTACTCAAGTTCTAAAATTCGTAAATACTCAATCTCATTGTTGTCTGGAATATTCTCCAAAATAATTAAACTATATCTTAAGGTAAAATCAAGTTCTGGGCCTCCTATTCTCATCTACTAACTATAATCCTTATTTTTACCATTACATTTTTCTCTTATGAACAAGTCTCATTATTCTAAAGATATCCAATAACTCAGGGACATTTCTTACAATCTACTCTTAAGGCCAACTTTCAGAATAATTACGAGAAACTATTTCAATAAATTGATTTATAAGCAGCAAAGAATTGCTTACATCGGTAAATTTTTTTGATTGAATGATTTAAATTCCTTTTATACTTGTTTTATTCCTCCGAGGCTTCTTGTTATAATCCTTCTTAATAAATATTTCCTTAAGTATCTTTTACTACTTCCATAGTTTTTTGCTCACTAAACACTTAATTTGGTATTTAATAAGTTCTAAATTTAATTGCTCTTATTTTGTTTGTTTGGAACTATAACAGCCTGCTGCTTTAATTTTTACAGTATATATTTATTTTTGAAATTGGTTTTCCAACTCTTTTACTAGATATTAACTTAAGCCTTTATTCTTAAAGATTAGTTTCTTTTTTACTATTTTTGCTGCTTTAAACTATCCATATTGATAATTTTAGCTAGAAATTCCATTGATAGGGAATTTATCCGTAGTTTACTTGTCTAATTAATTTGGTAGAGTAGTTAGGTTCTTAATCCCCTTATAAAGAGTTTGATTTATAAATCTACTTAACTTTGGTTGTTCCTGAGTATCTATTGATCCTTTATAATCTCTTAAGGTAGCCTAATGAGATATTTTAGGCCATCTAATGATCTAAAAAGCTGAAAGCCATATAGCTACTGAAGCCATTTGCAATCTAAACTAAGCTTTTTATTATTTTTTAATATCCATTCAAATTATGCAATTTGTATAAAAGAGTCAATAGTTTAGTTATTCTAAATAGATGCTTAGAATCTAAGCCATTAATAAATAATCCTATATTGCTATATAGCTTAATTAAGATGCTAGACCTATTTAGAGCTATTAAGCAAATCTAATTTGCTACTAATATAAGCATACTAATATCTAAAATTCATATCCTTTCTAACAAAATCAGGCCAAACTTATCTAGTACTATCAGTTATTACTTAACACTCTCATAGTCATCCAATAATACCTAAACACTTACTCTTTAGCTACAAACAAAAAATCTCATATAGCTCTTCCAATACCTTACAAACCTAACCAACTTCAAACCTCTTATATTAAATAACAACAACCATAAATTACCCTTTCAATCAACACTTCAACTCATAAAGAACACTAAGCAAGAAAGCAAATCTAAAAAAATCTAAATTAAGACATCAAAAAATCGTACTAGTTTCTTAACATAAAGAAGAAGGAAATGTAAGAAAATTTAATTAAGCAATTGATCAAAATTAATATTTAAACTAAAAAGATATTTGGACATCTTTAATTGTAAGATTTCTTCTTCCAATTAAAGACATTTAAATGTTTCATCACTTCCTATCAACATTTATACATCCTTCTATTTTAACTAGATCAAGTAGCAATCGGTGTAATATTTTTATTTCTAAATCTATCTCTACTGCTTTACTACTAGGAAACATATTTATATACACTTAATTATAAAGAATAAAACTTTTATTTCAAATCTTATACTATAGTCATTCCCTTATGTCTCAATAGTAGTTACATCTTCAAAAGTGTCATAATCTTCATAGATGCAATAAGGGCTATCAATAAGCAAATGACGGTCTTAAAGATCTTTTCGGAAATTTAATTATTAGGTTCTGAGCTTATATACTTATAATTTCTCTTCTATATGATTTGTTTAGTTAATTCTGGAAATTAATATAGATTTTTAAATTATTCAGTATAGTAGGCATTCTATCAAATGGTTGCAGCTGTATCAAATTTAAATTTACATTTTTATATGTCAATTATTTTAAACTGCAATTATGTAGTTATCTAAGGATTATAGTATGCAGCCATCTAATTACTCATATCCTTATTCCAATTACAAAACCCTATACTTAGATAATCAATACTTTCAAATTAAACTATTTAACCTCAGACCCATAATGTGCTTCAAGGGCATTCAATTCATATCAATATAACACCATTAGTTAATTGTACCTTAGAATGCTTTCCTTGAGATAAATCATATACTTTATTCTATTTTATTTACTATAGCAGAGATTCCTTTTTAAGTACTTCAAGGCACTAACTCGTCTCCATATTCATTATTTGAAGCGTTGAAAGTCTCAAAAAATTTTGAAATGACAAGATGATATTTTAAGTATATACAGTAATTAGTTAAAATGATTAAAGGAAATAATATATTTTAGATTTGAAGATAATTACTTGATGATAGTAGTGATGATTTAATTAGTATATAGATATAGATATAGGTATAGCTTAATGATTATTTGATTATAGTTTTGATTAGATAATCAATAGTGTAATCTAAGTATTACTTGTATAATTTTAATATAAGGATGTATTTAAAAATAGTTTTTTTGACTGTTTTGAATATGTCTTTGTATGTTATAAGCTGTATGTTAGTATCTAATAATAATATTTGAATAATAGATTTTTAAATATATTTAGATAAAATTTGATTCTTTATTTATTTCAGAAGCTTTAAATATTTTAATAAGTAGTAACATATTTACTAATTATAGATCTTTAAACTACTTCTTTACATATGAGATTATATTTATTATAAATACTATTAATAATATAAATATTATTATGTTTATCAGTTATGGATTTCAATACTTCTATAACTCAATTTCTCTAAATCAATCCTCATTATTGAAACTCTTGGTTATTCCACAGCAAAAACATATCCATAGTTATTTCTTATTTTCATCTCCGTTAAAGCTTCAATATCTTTAAAAATTTAACTTTATTCTCATTATTCTTTGTTTCTTTTATATATTCTTCTTGAATATTCACTCGTAGATACATTTTTTAAACCTCCAAATATGACAAAAGGCTCTAAAGAAACTATAGGATAAGCAACAGCTTCAGGAAGATTCAAATTTTACTTAATCCATCTATCATTCTATATGTTATACTTTAATATTTCTTTTAAGTATTATTTTTTCTAATTTACACCTCCAAAAGAATAAATATTTTATTCATCTTTATCTACTACTAAAGATTAAAAAGAAATTTAGAATGGAAATTAAGAGCAGTTTTATCATTTACTTTAGTTTCCTATCTATAACTTTACTACTGATTATAAAACTCGATAATTATTAGTAAATCCTCCAACAACAAAAAGATGTTTTTAAGCAGCTGCTATTCCAAAGCCACTTCTTCCCTCATTTAGATCACTAAGTTTTCTATTATTACCTTCAAAATCAAATTATCAAGTTTCTTTTATTGCTTTATTTTAATTTTAGTTATATCCTCCAATTAAATATAACTTATTTTAGTATTCTATACTTTTACTAGCATCAGGAATTATAATTTAAACTTAGACTTATCTTAATTACTCTGTCTAAATATTAAATAAACTTAATTTTTAAATTCCATAATTAAAAAAGTGAATATAGGATGATATAAAGTGTTAGGTTAGTTTATCTTTACTGTTATTTAATTTTTCTTACTTAGTATTGTATTATAGTTTCTATCTTATTAGTTAGATTTAACTTTAAGTTAATTTAGATAGCTTTTGTATTAAAGCTGGTTATATAGTGGAATATAGTTAGACTGCTTATGTTATATTAGATTTTAGTTGGTTTTAGATATTAGTAAATAGGGAATTAGGATGATTGTATAATATTTGAGTGTTATTAGTTGTAGATAAAAGTAGGTTAATGGTAGTGTATTGGATGATATTAGTATATGGTATTATGAGAGTATTAGTAATGTTTGATAATTTGGTTGTAATGGTTTTAGATTTTTGCATAATTTAGCTTTTGGTTTCTTTTAATTTCTATCTAGCATCTTAAATCTTTTATATGTATTATTAGTTTTAAAATATCATTCTTATTAAATCACTTTCTTAAGCTAAGTAAATCTAAAATGGAATCCTTTTTAACAAATAGGACATTACATTATGCCTTATAATCAGTACTGAGTATTCAAACACAAACCACAGTAAATATGTCCACAAGGTAAGACAGTTGGAAGAGCATTAGTTAAGTTGTAATCTTCTAAGCAGATTAAGCATTTTGGTAACGCTTACATTTTTATTATTATTTAGACTACAAAAACTGCTTATAAAGGTAATTTATAACAGTTACCATCAAAAATTCTAACCATTATAAATTAAAATATCTATTATTACATTATTTAAAAGACAATATTAAGCTATTATATAAAGTATCAATCTCACAATACACATGCCGCCAATCTTAGATCAGGACTACTTGGTAAATTTAATAAAGGTATTAAATAGCTTTTACTACTTAATCAGATTTTTGATATTATTTTTAAGAAAAACGTCTCTGCTGCAAAATCTTTAAAATACTAGGAGGAAAGTACTAAGAAAAAGGGAACAGAACTCTTAAAACTAAGCTTCCTATCAAAAAAAGTAGGTAATTTAGAACATTTAATAAGAAAAAAGCTTTTGGCAAATCTTTAAAATGTAGGAAGAAAAGAACGAGAAAAGAAGCAATAAAACATAAAGAGAATACAAAGCTTGAAACTGCTAAAAGACTAGGAGTTACTTATGAAAAAAAATTTAGAAGAAAAGAACTACAACCAAAGATTCAGTACGACAGAAAGGCAAGAAATGAAATCGTTCAAGCATTTCTCAGATATCTGAATTAAGAATAAGGTGAAAATATTGAGAGTGTGAATATCCTTCAGAAAGGAATAATTATTATATGATTCAAAAATAAAGAAACACTCACACAATTCGGAAATAATTAAACGTGGAAAGGTAGAATTTGTAATGTCAAAAGAGCAAAGAAATATAGAGGAATTCTACAACATTAAGAACTACCCGATTTATTGAGCACTTAACATTTATTCAAGTTTGAACCATATAAAAATAATCGGATCAGTAGTAAAAAAAGTATGTACAGAAATCGGAACCGTAAAAGGTACAACGTGAGCCAACGGGAAAATGAAAACTTATTTAGAATTGAAGGAGATAAAAGATACAGATATTATACCAGATAAGTTAGACGAAGGAAGTATAAATACTTACTTGAGTCATCCATCAATTTGAAAATGTATTAAATGTAATCAAAAAGGGCATGCACAAATTTAGGTTTAAGAAAAAAAGCTATAAAGTAAGTAATTAAAATGCTAAGAAGTAAAAACAAGGTTGAAAATTAGGAAGAAAATACCTTACTATAAAGAGAAACAGATAGCGAAGGAAAAAAAGTGAATAAAAACTGAAGAGGATTAACCTTCAAATAAAATATTACTTTGAATTTCTAGCAAAAATATCAAGTTTAAGCCATACTAAAGTTACTTTAAAAGCAGATTGACTTTAATAGATACCTAACTACAAAATCAAATAAATAAAAAAAACAGAAAAAATATAGGAAGTATGGCAAAAAAAACTGAAACAACTAGAAAACAGTGACAGGAAGGAAGTATAAATAAACACAAAGCTGTCTCAAAAAAGATAGAAAATAAAATACAATGGCAAGGAAGATACTATCAAGTAGAAAAGATGAAGACATAAGTACAGGAAAAGTAGTAAACTTAAAAAAAGATTTTAGTTTCATTCTATTAAAGAAGAGAAGCTAAAAATGCAGGATAGTAGGATCAAGAAAAATAGGAAGTACAAGGGAATACTAGTATTATAAAATAGACAGAATTAAACATAGGCACAGAAAATGTCAGAGGAATAAAATCAAACAAGGAAGAATTAAGCAAGTTTATATGTGGAAAGAAGATAAGTTTTATGACGATTTAAGAAATATTTAGAGATCAAACTGCTGAAATGCTTTACATATACGGATTCAGAGCAATAGTAAAATTTAACACAAAACACAGCAAAGGAGTAGCATTTTATATAAAAGATGGAATTACCTGCAAAACCAAAGTATTGGACATTGCGGATCTCAATCAAGTGGAATTATTTTAGAGAGAAAGATTAATAGGTTTAACACTTAATGATCGGCTGGCTTTGATAAACATATATGCACTACAAGATCCGACTCTGATTAACTAATAACCTTTTAAGAAAGTCTATAATAATACATAATAGCAGCAAGTAGAAAGATTATAAATTTTAATATTAGGGGATTTTAATGCGCATATTCCCCAATTTTTACAGTATGAGCAGAAAAATGCAGGCTAATACTTACTTAACTTGATGAGAGATTATCATTTAGATTTAAAGATCCAACCTTCATCACAACATAAGGGAAAGGAAAATTCAAAATAGAATACTTCTTAATGGATCAATATATTACGCCTAGCATTATCAGCACAAAATTCTTTTAATAGAGATCAATAGAAGATTATTAGTCAGGCAAATAAAGATAAAAATTGCGGAAGAATATAGAAAAAGCCCATAAATTAAAAGGATATACTTTCAAAAATTAAAGCTATAGAAGATTCAAGAGAAATTCAAATAATGATTCGAGAAAATAGATCTTAGCGAATTCGAAAATTTAATAGAAAAGCATACTATAACAAATGATCAGAACACATCCAAGAAGCGACCAAAACGATATGTGGCTTTGTAAAAATTAAATGAGAAGGCACTAATATACAGCAGAAGGAATAAAATTAAGAAAAGATTCTATCAGCAGGCGAAATAAGTAAAATATCTAATTAGATAAGGATGCTAAGAAATTGATAATTATATTTGAGACAAGAAGCAAGAATAAAATTTTGATTGAATCAAAAAAAAATAGGAAAAATCAATTAAATATTTTCCTAGATGAAATTAATTAAGAAACTTAAGCAACATTTTAAAAGGAATATAAAAATTATTTAAGTAGAGAAAATATGCACCATGGACATTAATAAACGAAAAAAATATGAAGAATTTTAAAGAAAACTGAGAGAAAAGTTTATCTGCTAGGCTAAAGCATTAAATCTCTTAACGTCTCAAATGGAGTGTAACTAATAAAGAAAATTATAGATAAGGATTTTTAGGCTGATCTCTAAGACTACTTCCATTCAACTTCGCCTCCTATCTATTTTTTTTATCTTTTAAATTACTAAGAGCTCTCAAATATCTTACTTGCAACTCTATCTCATATAAGAAAATACAACAATTAAATATCTCTTCTAGCTTATCCTCTTGATATATCAAAGAGTATACATTATAATATTAAGCATTTATTCTAGCTTAGAAGTACTTTCAAAATTCTTTTTATAGATTAGTCTAATTGGATATTTCTCTAATGTTGATTAAGCTTATTAAATACTTAGCTTCTAAAATCACTAAGATATAGTTAAACCATTTAACGATCTATTATCATTCTAAGCATATCGTACTATTTTTAAATCATCTTCCTCTTCTTTTTATCAGTTTCTATAGTTGAACTACTTCCTTTGAAAGCCCTATTATTTTCTTACTTTTCTTTATCTTCCTAGATATTTCTCCTTCGTTTTAGAAGTGACAAGGTTGGAAAATTAGTTAATAAACTAATTTTTGGATGATTTAGTTCTAGTTAGCAGTATAGCTTAGAAGTGACTTTCACTAATTCCTCTTAAAAGTTGTATAATGACTTAGATTCAGTGGGTAAAATCTTCCATTTAATGTAATAATTTTAAAAGTAGGTAATAACTATTATTTAATAAGTAATCTCATATAATTAATGCAAAGCTAATTTACCTTCAGTTACTTTCTTAAGTGATATCTATACAATAAAATATTAAGTAACATCTTTATTTTTCACTCATTCAAAAAATAAAATGTCAGCAATTAAGTGTGAAGCATGTGAATAAGACTTCAACTAAGAACTGAAATTTATAATTTTTATGAAATTTCTTTCATCATATTTGTTTTTTAAAGTACAAAATATACAATTTAATACTTTTTTATTTTTATGTTCTTCTCTTTTACTTTCTTTTTTATTTTTACTCTCAGCTTCTCTACTTGATATAGTTATATAATATTAGTATATGTTTTGAGTAATTATTAGATTTTTAAATCGATATCTTCTATTTTATATACATATTGGTCTTGATCCTTTTATTAACTAAAATAAAATTATCTTCTGTAGTGCTTTCTTGATTTATGATTCAATAAATACATTTTATGATATATATAATAAATGATCTTATAACTTTTTATGGGTTAATATGTCTGCTTTCATTATATATTTAAAAAAATGTATAGCTTCAAAAAGGGCTTTTATACCACCTCCTCAAAGTAGGAGAGAAAACCTGAAGCACTTACTTATTCTACCTAGTCTTCGCTTTAATTAGTCCTACCTTCTTTATTATGAATGGAAACTAGACTCATAACTGAAGCACTCAGAATACACCAACCAAATTCACCGATTGAAGAAGCATGATATAATAATACACTCAGCGGAAAAAGGATATCAATATATCTATGGTTGGACAGACTTCACTAAAAGGAGGAGTATAAAATAAGAAAGGAATGAAGTGGTAAAAAAAGTATATAACTTAAGCAATAATTTAACAAAAGAATGAGCAACTTATTTCAACCAACGTACCTGAAGACCTAATAGTAAGAGTCTACTAAAATACCTATGATGATCTATCAGATATGGTAGTCGCAGTTTATTTTAATCACTATCTTGAAAATACTGATTGAGTAGAAAAAAAGAGCATAGACTAATAAGTGATACAAGTGTTTCGGAATCAAATATGGAGGGAGTACTGACAAACAGTGCCAAATTCATCATCAATTAAAACGGAATAGTAAATTTGGTCTTTAACAATGAAGAAAGATACTAGCATCCTTTAAATGATTTTCAGATATAATGTCTGCTTTTCCTAGATCTCTTTAATTAATATTGGAATTACGAAAACTAAAATTAAAACTTTTGAGGAATTTGATTGAATTGATAATCAATCTCGTTTTGCTTTTGTCACATCTTATATTAAATCTTTCTGCTAGCCTACTCTATAGATGGAAATAAAAAGCTTAATTCTTCGCCCTTTTTCTTTAGTATCAATTCTAATTTTTCAAGCTTTTATTTTATTACCTTAACTCTTATTACAGGCTTACTAATCTTTGATGCACTGATTGTGATAACGACTCTTAAGATAATGCTTTTCTTATTAATATGGTTTTTGCTCTATCCACATGTATTACTATTCTTATTTTCTAAGATATTCACTAAGAGATATCATTTTTTTAAGGAGCCATTTCACTTATAATATTTTGCATGATAATAGTACTGTAAAAGTAACTACATTGCTTAGGTTTAATGAAAGATTTGAAAAAACTAAGCCAAATTTTTTGTTTTTATTTCATTGAAAAACTGAAAATTAGAAATCTAAATCCTTAGAAATTGATTCTTACCTTCTTAGACATTATTTAGATTCAGTTAGTAAGTAAACTCAAGAACTTTATTACAATAACTATAACTATAATTTAAGCTTTTCCTCTCAAAACTAGTTTTTTAAACTTTGAAGCTGAAAAATTGTATTTGGCAAAGTTAAACAGACTCAGTGCATTAATAATTTACTTGGTATCTAAAACTATAAGCTTATAGAGATTATCATAGTTAAGTTTATATTTGCTTAAAGACTTGAATTGAATATACTTTTCTCTGTTAAAAAATAATCTATTTATTCATAAATTTTAAACTAAAGGATAGGAACATTATATTGGTAAAAGATTATGTAGGCTATAATTTGGAAGCTAGTGTGGCTGTAAAAAATTATTAGTAAAATAAAAGTTTTAAGTTATCATTTCATAGCTCTCCAGTTTCCGTTATGAATATCAAAGCAATATAAGTCACTTTCCCCATTGAACTGAAACACATATTTCCAGAATTAAATAAACTAAGTATAGTTATAGAAACGCTGACTATATTTATTCTTAAACTCTTATCTCTTTCAAGTTGAATATTTGAGTTTCTATAGTAGATCAATTCGCATAAATGAGAAATTATTTTTGCGAAGGAATTCAAACAGCCGAAGTAGCAGCCTCTTGAGTTAATGACTACTAGCATTGGAATCCCTAATTTATAAGGTTATTTGAGTTAATTGATTTACCATATAATATATAGTGGAATTAGGTAAAGAATTCTAAATAGTTTAGCAAGGCATAATTAGATGGTTAAATCTATTATCTGTTATTAAATTTATAAACTAATTTTAGGTAGTTTTTAAAATCCAGAATATTAAATTGTATTTAAGATGTAAAATAGCAAAATGTAATAAAGTATTATAATTATAATTTATCTAAATAACTCTACAGCCAACTAATTAATTTAAGATCTTCTTGCTCTAAAATTTTCAATAACTATTCCTTAAAAACTTTATAAAGCAAAAAGCTTTAGAAACTTTTGAAAGAGTAAGAAAAAATTAGTTAGGTTTGATTTAATTAAAAAGTTGGTCTTTTTAATTAGTTAATTATAAAGTTTTGCTTAAGAAATGTAAAAATGATAAGCAACTTTAAATAATGAAGCTAAATGTCTCTTACTTATTTAAATAATAAGAGAATTAAAAATTGCTTATCTAATACTTCTTATATAGACTTTAAAACTTTAACTATTAAATCAGCACTTTATCATCTTTGTATAATCTTTGATTCATAAATTCTTTTTAATCTTTGCTTATTAATAAATTATTTTCATAAGTTAAAAATTTAAAATTTAAACATGATAAAATATAATGCAACACTTTTATGAACTTTATAGCTTTTCTTTAATTTATATGGTTTTAAATAAATGTTTTACATAGAAATTTATTAAAAATCAATAATTATTAATAGATTTTAGGTTTTATTTAAATCTTAAAAATTATTTCATATCTTAGCTAATAAAATAAGTGTTTTCAGATTACTTCTTCTGTGCTTTCTATAAAAATAATTCCTTTATTATTTATAGATTGATCATCTTTATCCAAATTCTCTTAAAGCTCTTGAAATGTTTTTACTCATTGATTTATTTTATTTTTCTTCATTTAGGCTACTTAATCTAATTTGGTTTTCATGTGTTTAATTTTAATCACTTATCTTAATAAATTTTTAATCTGTTTTATTTTAATCGGGAATTTCTATACTTTACATGCTTATGTTTAAATTTGAATTATCTAAATGATTAATAATTTCCATTGAGTAGCCACTTTCTACTTTTGTAGTATCTTAATTTTTTTCTTTTTCAATTTCTATTTCCTAGATGGTATTTTCTCATTCTTCATAGGCAAGTTCATATCTAAATTTTTTATTTATATTAGACTTTGTTTTCTTGCTTAAAGAAGCGCTGATTTTAATTTCTCTTGCTAGACAGTTTCTGATTTTTCAACATTTAAATATAAATTCTTTCTCATTAAACTAATTCTTCTCTGCTCAATTCCCATATTTTCTCTTACCAAACAAATATTAGCCCAAGGTCTAAAAGCAAATCTAAAAAGTCAGCTTTCAGTTACTTTAGAACATTAGGAAAGTAATTTTAATAGATCACACCTAAAGAAAGGATGATAGCTGAGCCTATTGAGTAAATAATAAATATATAAATATGAGAGCTACCCAATACTTTTATTATTAATGAGCTATAAAATATCATAAACAAACAAACATCAAAATATAAGTGAAACCCTTTACCTTCAAAGTTCAAAGACCAATTATTAGAAACGAGTAAATCAAACTATGCTCAATTTCCTATTTTTCCTTACCTAGTTTATTTAATGTTACTAACTAAATTTCCAAATAAGTCTTTATTATTATCAATTTAGGATTTAATGTGCGAGTATTCATGTAAATCTTATCAGTGTGTCTATGAAACAATAGTCATTGCTAAATAAAATCCTAAAAAAAAGCAAGACTAAACAAAACCAATAATGTGGACCTGCGAGAAGCAGCTTGTTGAACAATCTGACATCAGTATACTTTCGCTTCAATCGAGTTAAAAGTTAATGTTTTCATCTCTTCCATATATACACTAGAAAGGTTCCAATAAAATATACAAAACTGGCAAAAATGTGATTTCAGTCAGAACTAGAGACAAATTAAATGAAAGACTTCCTAGTTATCTCATAAAGAAACATTTATCCTCGAAGATAATTTCAAACCTAAATAAAAATGATGGTAACAAAAGCAATGATTACACATAAATAAAATAAGGTTCAAAAAACTTCAATTGGAAAATTAAATCCAATTATATCAAATACAAAGGTTTTTATTAAAATGTCTACTTCTTTATTAATAAATCAGAAAGATTTGGGCCAACAGCTAAAATCTATAGCAAATTTATGACTAATAAAAAGGTAAATAATTTATCTAAATTTGAAAGTCATACTTCTTTCTCTAAATTTTGTAATCTTTTTTTCTTCAAATTCTATATCCAACAATTGTAATAATAAGAGTATAAATTAAAATAATTAACATTCCAACTAAATTTAAATGATATCCTTTTGTGAAATCCTTTACTTTTCGTTCGGAAAAATCGTAGTTTTTATTATAAAGTTGAAATATATCTGAAGGAATCTGAGTTGTATTATCATTTCAAAGTGGTGAACTTTTTAGGAAAGTTCAAACAATGGCACATGTTGGACAATATTCAAGATATGATACTAACTATAAATTTAATTCTGAATCATATACATTGTTAATGAAATAAAAATTTTAATCTCCTCTAAAAGTATTACTCTATTAAAACTTCACATTTCCACTACATCCTATAAATTTATTAAGTCTCATGCTTTGAGATAAACTTTGAGGGTTTGAATAATCTTAACCTTGGTTGATGCAATTTGAAATTCCATGAGCTATTATAAGAGTTTCTTCTACATAGTAACATGATGAAATTTGAATATCCAAGCAATCAGTTTGAATTTCTTTAATCTATTGTCTTTCTTCTCCTATATATTCTATCGGAGTTATAGTCATTGACCCTTGCAAAAATTTTTTTATCCTCTATAATTGATTAACGTCATCAGCTGAATTTTCAACTACGTTAGCCGTATATAAAATATTAAAATTAGTATCACCTGGCTCTCACCCAATTTTCATTAATTGGGTGCTAACTGATTTAATTACATTTATAGCAGGAAAAGCTAGAATGATTTTTATTTCTTTTTGCATTATTTATCAAGCTAACTTATCATAATAGTCTTAATCGTATGTAAGAGTATTAATAGTAAAAGTAGTTTAATTGGTATTAAGGATGTTTTTATTGTTCTTTTAGGCTCATTATTTAATTTAGTTATGAACTTTCTTGTTAGAAGGTTCTATTTCTTCGAAAAATAATCCAAAGCTATTTCATTTATTTTTCTAAGTGTATTTAATGTACATATCTCCAAAGAACTTCCAAGAGATATAATTATTAAAAGCATTTGAGTGCTCTTAAATGTTCTGTAGTTCATCTTCTCTACTAATATATGTATATGGAATTATCACATTCATTGCTTATAACACATAATAAGCTGGCAGTTAGCTTGATATCACTTAGCTTCCTAAATGAGCAACTTCTATTTGAAAGTAGTTTTCTACAAACACTTACAATGTATAACTAATATTGTATCTCAATCCTCCATAAGAAAGAGGATTAGCTCTTATCAAATAGTTACTGAGCAGGCTTTTATCTTTATTTATATAATCAATGAAGCAAGGAATATGAAGAGGAGGAATTGTAATCGCCAAATAAGGTTTTTGGCCATTTGGTTCTTTATCATTAGTAGAGTAAAACATTTAAATTGTGATTTTATCAGGCGGAGGGATGGAGCTAGGGCCAGGATATATAATTGATTATTTTTAAACAATATTATTGTTAACTATTTAATAAACCTCTATAAACTCTTTGTTCTATACATTATAAACTGAAAACTCTGCTAAAATCTGTCTATTTTGATTAAAGAATAAGCTTTTATATATTTTGAATAACTCAGGATAAGTTTTGTCCAAGTTGAAATCTCTAAATTAATTGATATAATCTATGAATTTTAAGGTTCTTAAAACATAATATGCAGCTAGTTCCAAATAGTTTCCTGGAATAAATTCTTTTGGTGTTAAAGCGATCATTCCGTTATCTAGAATACTTAAATGAATCTTGGAATTTTCTTAAACTAACTGAGTTAGTTCAGCTTT
This sequence comes from Loxodes magnus, assembly GCA_946699065.1. NCBI lineage: Eukaryota > Ciliophora > Karyorelictea > Loxodida > Loxodidae > Loxodes > Loxodes magnus. The sequence goes on along the minus strand of CAMPDV010001817.1, from coordinate 44,538 downwards.
TATTAAGTTTGATGATTCTAGTCCTATTACTGAGGCATACTAACTTCTGGCCATTTAGTAAAATGTTGGTAGGTTTAAAATAAAGGCGTATCAGCATATATCTGCTTGTATTAAGATAATTGTGATAGCTTTACTTCATTGAACAGGGTATTTTGGATTGAAGTATTTTGACATTGGTTTTAATTAAAGCCATAATATTGAGTGGAATATGAACTGAAGTACTTATTCTTATTATGGTCTGATAAAAGTATTGACTTGGCTTATAAAAGGTGTACTCCTACTAGCTTAAGTAAGATATTTTTTTAAGATTTAGTGAAATAGAGTTTGCAGAGGCATTCCTTGTTACTGATAGGTTGGCATTATTTAGTAAAAATTTTGGATTTAAAGTGATTTATCGCTTCTATAAGCAATAAAGGCATAGCTTACTTAACTAACTAATTGTTTGTGTGTAAAAGTGATTGAAGCTAATATCAAGAATGATTTAAATGTCTAAAACTCTTATTTTAGTTTCAATTTCAGTTAGTTAAAAGTCTTAATTTTCTAAGTATAAAGGAATTAGTTAAAAGTTAGTTTATTCAAACTTACTCTAGTAAATTTGATAAGTTAAAGCATCTGAAATGTAAGGAATTGTATGTGGAGAACTTACTATAAGTACATTTAGAGAGTCAGCTTTGAATAGAATAGCAAGGAGTATAAGCAAGGGTAGCATTTTGATTTGATAAGAAAATAGTTTCTTTGCTTATAAACTAAAAAGATTAAAAATTAGGTTTATTCTAAGTGAATATAGCAAGGAATAGAAGTTATATCCTACTTATGGAACTTAGAAATAAATAAGAATGGAAATAATAAAATTAGATCTAAGATGAAGCAACTAATAGTTAATTAAAAGTTTATTAGTTTTTAATTGCATGACAAAATAAACTTAATAAATGAAAGTGATTTTATAACTAAAATGAAAACTATACTCACTACAAAGTCCTTTTACTCACATTTAGAAATAAATTAGTTTTTATTTGATTTTAAGAAGATCTCAAATAGAAAAATATTTGAACTTAATATATTCTATTATCTTAGTAATTTATTATTTAATATATTTTAAACAATTATAAATTTAATTATCATCCTCAACAAATCATTTAAAAAATACAAATCAACTAAAAAGGAACAATAATATTCCAAGCTCTTACAAAAGCAACACATTTATTATCAATTTATAACCAGATAATAGGTGATTCGACAATAGAGTCCAGTACTAACTAATTCAACTTTAAAACCATCAAAGCAGTTATATTTTGAAAACTTTCAAAGTAGAAAAAATTAAGAAAACAATGCTAAAAAATATTGGATTTCTGTTTAGATTAAGAAAAAGAGTTATAAATCAAGAGCAAGATGCCTCAGTGTTTTTAAGTTCATATTTGAAGAAATAATTTTAAATTAATAAAAAGTTAAAGCGAAAAATTAAGCCTTTGCAGAAAATAGTTATCTTAAAACCAATAAAAAAGGAAGAACCAATAAATTTGATAGAGAAAACCATAAAAATTGAGAATCTAAGGAATCTAAGCTGTGAACATTTACTAAATGTAAATTCTTATAAAAAATATGAAAAAAGAGAGACATTTAGAACTAAAACTATAAACATAAAGGGAACTATGCTTTTTACAAATAGATTATGCAGGTTTTATATAGAAAGTATGTTATTAATAGAAAGAAGACACGATGATGACTTCAAAAGTTAAAATAAAATTTGATAAAAAGAATGTAAAAAAGTGTTTTGATCTTGAGTTTTTAGCATAATAGAAATAAAGAAAATATAATTGTTCATAATCATAATAGTTAATAATATTAAATTGGTTTACTAAATTATTAAATTAAAGTTCTAGATTTAAAAATTAGAAAATAGGGCTTTAATCTGCTTAAGCTATTTAAATTTATTTGAGCCTAGCTCTCTATCAATTAATTTTTGTAATAATTTGGAAATATTAGTAACTCTAATATATCAAATGAGCATTTAATTATAATAGACAGGATTTTATTCGAAATTAATTAAGCAATACCTATATAGAAATATCTAACCAATTTAGTAACTCTTAATAGCTTGATTTATCTATATAGATTGTCAGGTATTTTACAATATAATAGAAAATTCTAGCAATCTCTTTAGCATTGAACATCATACCTTTAATGTTAGGATACTCTATCTAATAACTAAAATAGCAATTTATTCATAATATTATATTGATTAAGAAACAACCTTTGCTATAGAACAAATTTAGCTAAATGAAAGCATAAGAAATAATAAATAGTAAGTTAGATATTTCATAATTGTTTAATAAAACTAGCAATAAAGCAAAATTCAATACAATCAAAAGCTTTAAAAACAATTATAAGCTTTATTTAGTTTGATCATGTAAATAGCCTTTAATACTTCTATCCTCTCTTAAAAGACTTAAATCTAGATCTAAGGTTAAATTTTATAATTATTTTATGTAGTTTAAGAGTATTTAAATAAGCATTGCCTCTAAAATTAAATTTAATAATTTTGATGTTATCACAAGCTAAGGAAACTCCATAACCTATTGATTATTTAGAAAAAACAGTTAAGCAATTGTAAAATATCTTAATTGATGCAAAAGGAAATTTAGCAATTGACTTAAAGCTGGAAATAAGTAGCATATTTAAATGATTAAGCTAAGTTTATTACTTTCCTTCATATATTAGTTGCTAGCACCCTTATTATTTAACTATTTGTTCTGGTTATTAAATAATTTAGTTTTTAAATAAGCAAGCAGTATATTAATTAGAATGCTTTATTATAAAGTTAAATCTATTTTAGTAAATCAATTAGTTAAAGGCAAATCAATGTATATCACTATTAATCAAAAGCATAAGCTTATCAAAAATTATTCTTATCAAACATTTAATAGCAACAATCATTTCAACAAGTGGAGCTATTAAAGTTATACAAAATCTTGGAAATGCTAAATTAAATCATTAAGCTATATAGTAGTTAATAGCTTTATGATATTTACTAGAACTTTTAAGTTAAAATTAAATAAGTATTAAAGAGTTAAGTCAGCAATGTTAAGAGTGCCAACCTATTTTATAATTCTTTATAAAAATACTAGTAAATTGCAATTTCTGCACCAAAATCATTTTAGATCCTAATAATGCGATTCAAGGCATTCATTAGATTATTTTATTGCTATCAATCCCATTAAATGTGCTTACTTAGGGAATTTAACTTAGTTTAATTTATTAGCTACTAGCTTTGCATCAGAAAATCTTACAATTATAAGTCAAAGTTAAAGAAGAAAGAATTATAGAAATTAATTATTGCTTTATTATGCTTAGATAGCTTTCTTCATAGACCAACTACATGGACTATTTAAACAAACAAAAGACATCAACTGTACTATATGTGGCTGGGATCATTGCAAAGGAAAAGAAAATTAGAAATTTACAGGATACCGATATTATTTAGAGTTTTAAATTATATTAAACCAAAATTTTCTGAAATCAAAAGGAATAGAACATCCACTTCCTATATTTGCATGACTAACTTTAAGCACCAAATTTAATAATACTCAAATTTATTTTCAACCCAAATATTCAAACCAGTATTCTTTGCTTCTAACCAAGTAATCCTAATTAGATTTACTAAAACCATATAACATTTAGCTAACTTTAAGATATTAAGTATTCAATTAAACCTTAAAATACTAATCATGTAATCAAGTTTAATAAACTAGTTTAAAAATCCTTTTATACATTTGCTAGTGTGCAACAGTAACTTGCTAATCTAAATAAATACATTAAACCTGCCCAAAATTTTATTCTACTCATAAACAAATTACAACTTCGTGATCAACTTTCATTGATCAGTATAATTCTTTTAAACTAATTTAGTAACAACAGGAAATCATCCAAAAAAGACATATATAGTTGGATGAGTCAAATAGCTAAACATTTCCAAATTTAAAAAATTGAATAAGTTAATAATTTAATTTGCATTAACATTATATTCTTATAGCTAATGCTAAGAAAAATACCAAGAATTATCAAAAGGATGTAGAAAGAAAACTGCTACTTCATAGGAAAAAGAAAATAAATGCTCTAAATATTATTCAAGAAAAAGTTTAAGTGTAAAATTATTTTAATTAAAACTTTATGGTAAAGGAAATTACTTTGCTTAAGAGTGTAATTATTCAAATAATTATGAAGATTATCAATTGGATGTAAATTACTGAAACTTGTTGATTTCATAGTAGAGAAATTGATTTTTAAGGAGATTATGAAAGAAATGATCTTAGCTGCTGTTGAAGGAAGTTAATTAATAAGTTAAAAGAGTTTTAATAAGATATGACAGTGTAAATAATTAAAAGAAGCATTGAATATTATTGGAAAACAGCAGATGCTATCCTAAGTTTTCGATTAATATTTTGATGATAAAATTTGATTCTTAAAGATTTGAACTTAATGTTTAGCCAATAAATAAGAAAAGTTCTAAGATGGACTAGTATATTATCTAAAGATATATTAGTGAAAATGTAGTTTAAATTTAAAGGCAATGTTGGTTAATTGAAAGGAGTAATAAATGTAAAATATAAATCTAATAATTTAGAAGATGTTAAATTAATGAATTAGGTATATTTGAATTCCAAGGTTAGTTATTAAATGTATTTAACTTGTTAGTTATTTTAGTTAAATCTATTATCCTTTCTAACTATTATTATTTTAGTTTGTTTGATATAAATTGAAATATAGAACTATGCTTATATCATATTACTGTTGAAAGATAAAATAGAATAACTAAATATGGTTGGCTTGCTTTAGTAATTATATTGGTTTAATGATGATAAAGTATTAAGTCTTATATCTTAAAGTTTAAAAGACATTGCAATAGCTTATTGAAATAGTGTTTACCTTTAATTTAGTTGATTAAAGTTGATCTCCTTTAAGTAAGGCATAAATGGTAATTTATAAATAAATAATGGTAAATTTATTTAATAAAATTAATAGCGAAATAATAAGAGACAAAAGATAAAACACATTTAAGTAATTTCTACTATCTACGCTATTTTAAAGATTTCTAATAGAATTATATCTAAACCATTTATTGTCAAATGTCTTTTATTCATTTATTACTTTTTAAACCAAATACTTTGCTAATTTACACTACACTAATACCTTTGGAACTAAATTTACCTGATCAATTTAATCAACTATAATTGAACAACATTAGAAAATTATTAGAATAACTGAGAAGTAGTCACTACATCCAAAGCTTAAATAAATATCTAATGATATAGAACAAATATCTCTAATTAACGTAGAAGAATCTAGAATTAATGCAATAATTTATTAATTTTCTTAAAATTTTAAATAAATACAAATTGAAGTTCGTGCTATCGTTTAGCTTTTGGAAAGCTTTATCTAAGCACATAAAACTTTAAATTTTGTTAGATAAAAAACTACTATATTAATATCATAAAAATAGAAATGTAAATACTTAAATGAACTAATTAGCAAAGTGAAAATAAAGAAAGCCTTTTGGGGAACTTATTTTGGGTTAAAAAGAGAATAATATTTAGATTTATATTTATCTTTGACAAAAGCTTAGAAAACTAATGAACTTAATTTAAAATTTTGAAGAGTTATATTTATTTAACTGAGATAATTTTTGGTAAGTTTAAATAAATAAAATTTGGCTATGAAGATAGACCTTAAAAGTAATTTAGAATTTGGATTCTTCTGAATTAATTAGAATCTTATTAAAAAAATATTGAATGACAATATAAATGGTTTGTTTATACATTGCTTGATTATAATTTGAATAGTTATTTGTTCTAAATGAAATCACTCAATTAGAGTGATCAGATAATTAGTTTTATGAATTTGCTTTCTTTACTTTTATCTTTTTAGATTAAAGCTCTGTTAGCTAAAATTTTGGTCATAAACTATGTTAATTGCTCTCTTGCAAATAATAAAGTGTAAGTAGAAATATGCTAGATAAAGTGAAGAATCTAGATATTTTGAATTAATTTTACATTTAAAGCATCTAATAAATAAAGCTGAAACTATCAAAAGCAAGATATTTATTTATAGAGATCGAATATTAACATACTTATTTTAAATAAATTGTGTTTCATAGAAATTATTGTCTGCTAAATATATCTTTGATTTAAACCTCAAAAATAACCTTAATATTCTAATAAATTTCCAGAATTGCTTATATTTTAAGAATATATATGGTAGTTTAATTATTAGAAATTATTTGTTTATCATAAATTATTAGAGAAAAAGCTAAAAGTATAAAGCTAATTATAAGTAGCCAAGTTAAATAGCATAGAATTTAAAATGATAAAGGCATATTCTTGTTTCTTAAGCAATAATAAGAAAAGTTTGAAAATGTTAAAATCAAAAAATATAGAAAATTATATAAAAAATAGTTTATTTAATTAGAAAGGAATTATTTGATATAAGTTAAATTTATATCTTTGATTTATGTATAGATAGGATAATTTTAACTTTTAGTAAATATTTCCAATTATTCTAAACTTTTATTTTAGCTTAATATTCATAGAACCTCATATTTAATTATTATAATCACTCTCATATATCAATTTTCAAACTTTTCCATCAAAGTTAGTAAGTAAAGCTAAGATAAGACAAACAAATAGCCTAAATTTTAAAATGGAAAAAGAGAAATTTAGTTGTATGTTTATTTTTAAATGCGAGACTTTTTTAAATTATAAAGTCACTACTCAGAGAATGTATTATAACATTAGAAAGCTATCTTTATTTAATTGAAAATTTAATTTATTTCCAAGAGTTATCATTTAAAATATTTAAATAGCTAATTAAGAGAAATGCATGATAATTTATATAAGCCTAAAATATTTTTAATTGTCAGTCTAAATTATAAAAATATTTCCTTAATCTACAATTTCTAGTTAAATATTTTACCTCAAATTATTTACAGATAAAACCAAACTAATATTTTAGAGAACCTAATCAACTTAAATAATCAAAAAGATACCTAAAAGGAGATCATTTAACACAATATTTAAAGTTAGTTACAATTCCTTTAAAAAAGATATACATTTATTATATAAACATTTATTAAATCTTTTAATCAAAATTCTAATTTATCTTAATAACTTAGATCATTTCAAAAATCCCACAACGTAAGAACGCTCTTTTCCAGGATAGATAAACGAGCAAAAACCAGAGACTTCTAATTCTTCATCCACCATGTCTTCTTTAGTCAAATAATCATTTTCTTAACCTACAACAGTAGAAAATCAAAGACAATCTTAAATAAAATAAGAACTTAAATAAACAGAAACAGAAGCAAACGAATAATAAAATATTTACTTTCTTACTAAACCAAGACCAAGTAGCTATATGAAATCCGATAATGCAAAAGCAGAAAATGAAGAATAAATACTAATTGAAACTCTTTTGAAATCTGCTTGAATTCTGTAAGAAAAAGTCAAAATATTAAAGTAAGAAAACAAAAAATTATTAGAAAAAAGTTAAAACACTGAAGAAAGATTATCCAAATAAGAAAACGAAGTAAAGCAACTTGGGCAAAAAAGAATAGTACCTTTAATCTAAGAAATAAAAATGGAAGTAGAAGACGATAGGTAAATAGAAACAACCAATATTAGAAGGATTATCAAGAGATGTTACCTGTGTTAATCAAGATTCCATAATTACAAGAGATGCAAGATATACAAGGAACAGATGAAGAGAAACAGCGAAGAAGTATGAAGAGAATTAGCAAGAATTTATGTGACGATGGACGGAAGAATCTATAGAAAGACAATTTTACAATCGAGTTACAGAATTCTGAAAAAATTAGATGACCCGAATTTTTATTTTAAACCTCCAGGAATGATCACTGGTTAGCAGTGGAAATGAGATTGAGATTCCTCAAAGCCTCAAACACTTAATTTAGTTTATTATTAATATTATTAATAATTTAGATAATTTATAATAGTTAAAAAAATGGAGTAGAACATCCGACTTTCAAAGAATTGAAAAAGAAAAGAAAGAAAGCAAACGACTGCTGAGGAACTAAAAAAACAAAGACAGAATCGAGAGTCCAGCTCATCTTCAGAGGGAAAAATAATGGTCGGCCTTACTGAATAAGTTAATCCTAGAGTTCAAAATAATAAATTACTCTAAAATTAAATTGAACAAATGAAAGCATAAATTGCGAAATATGAAGAAATTTTCTTTAATCAAGGAGAAAAAATCCGGGAGCTAATGAACTGCTTAGAAGATTAAAATAACGAATTGCTAATTCTTAAAAGTTAACTGATAAAAAATAGTTTAGTAACAGAAATTTAACTTTACGAAATGTCTTAATCCAACTTCAAATAATCGCAAAGAATGATTATAAAAGAAGATCTACACTAACAGGTGCATTAAGAAAAATAAAGTTAAGAACAAATTGATTCAAACCTAAGCAAAAGTGAAATGTTAGAAAGAAAGATTTATCCAAAGAAGAAAGCTGAGAAGTAATATAAAAATTGTTGGTACTGTCAATCTAAATATCACCTACTAAGACATTGCAAAGAATGAAGGCTACTCAAGCACAATGAAGATCAAAGAACCTGAAGAAACCTAAATAAGCTTTGAATTACTGAACTCGATTTTATAAATAAAAATTATTCATAAGAAACTAAGAGATTCCTTTGTGGTAATCATCCCTTATAAAAAAAATCGTGGAATACAACAACGAAAAAAAAATTTCCGCTGATACCTATATGAAAACCCAGGGTACGCAAATATTTATTTTAGATTTAGTTAAATAATAATAATAATAATAACTTAGATAATTTATAAATACATCTATGATTTATTTCACTGCTTTTAATTATAAAATTTTAATATCTATTATTATATTAAATAATTTTAAGTTTATAAAAATGGTATACGAAATCATTGTTTAAAAGTATAAAAGATTAATTTTGAAATCCCTCATTTAAGCAGATTCATAAGAATAGCTTTAATCTAATAAAAAAGGTTTGAAATCCTTTATTAAAAATAAATCAAAATTAAAAATATATTCTTTCAATGAAGAATTTATTTGCTTATATGACAAATTTAGAAATATAGTAAAATTAAGAAAATTTTTTAACTGAATAATAGAAATGACACAGCTTGTAAGAAGCAAAATATATAATTAAATTTAAAAATCACATTTACATTTTTAGAAAGAAAATCATAATAAAGCAAACTAAAATAAATTAAAAATTAAATTATATAATCATAGTTGATAATGATGCTTAAAGATAGAAATACTAAAAATAATTTATTTATTTATTATGAAAAAGTATTAAAAAATGATTCTTTGCTATTAAATTAAATATACTTACAATTGTTAAAATTTACTCTTATTAGAATATTAAATTCTTAGATTAAAGATAATTATATTTAGACCAAGCTAATTGCTCTACTAAGTGCTTTTTAAATATAATAAAATGGAATATGATTATCTTTTAAAAAAATTAAGATATTTTATTAGATAAATAATAAAAAGAAAAAATAAAGTGTGTAAGATTAATTTTTATGTAAATATGAAATTTTTTAAAAGAACATTATTCTTAATTTTTTTTCATTTGTAATTTATATAAACATAAAAGCTTGGCATGAAATGGAGAATATTAAGGCATCAAAAATTTAGCAAAGAAAGATTATGAAATAAGCTAGACTTGAAGAGAAAAAGCAAAAGCCATCGGAATCTTCCTCATATTTTCAAGGCAAACGATTGTAAGGAAATTAGTAAGGAACTTCATTAATAGAACAGGAAATGAATCCATATCTAAGCATTATGATAAAATGAAGAAAATTCTTAGCAAACAGGACGAGGTAATTTACAATCTTTCAGATAGAATAAGAGAATTGACTCATATTGAGTAACTGTCCATAAAAATAACTGATTCATGGAAATAACTTGTTTAAAGCAAAGTCTTAGCAGAAAAAAACTGTGATGTTAATCCTAAAGCAATTAAATTAAGGAAATTCCAATTATCACTGAAAAACTAAGAATTATATCCTAACTAATAAGGTAACTACTAATAAAATTTAAAGAATTAAAATAACAAAAGATTGGAAAAATTTGAGAGTTTTATTATTCCGAAATAGAAACAGAAATATAAGTTAAAGAGGAGTAGATATTGCGATTCTTTGCAATATCTAATATAAAACTGCATAGATTGCAAAAACTTAAAAAGTAAGATAATTAAAGGACTTAAATAGAGCAAACAAAGATTTTTTATAAATAGCAATGGAGTTTAAAAAAAAATATTTGACAAAGAACAGATCTCTAAGTGAGATGGTTAAGGATTGTAACTATCCACATAAAAAAATGGTCGAGGAATCCAAATTAAAAAAAAATAGATAGCTGGATCTGGCTGAAATTCCAATGAAAGCAAACATTTATAAAACTTATAGTTGATAATAATAATAATATAAATATATAAAATATTTAAATTTAAAAATAAGTCTGGAATTGTATAAAGCTTTAATACCTATAAAGTTAAATAATTGCATTAATTTAAGTAGCCAATATTATCCTTGAGTATTTCTGGTTTAATAAAAGAATTAATGACTCTGTAAGTTTTCAAGTGTTTTGCATTAGTCTAATTTTGATATTTTGTGTTAAATAGATTTAAAAGTATGAATAGATGAAATAAAGAAGTAACTAAAAGTAGTTAGTTGGTAATAGGTATATTGCTATAATGTTTAAATTATATTAATAATTTTATCTAAATTCATAAGTCTTATTCCTTAATCCTTACTTCTCTGCTAAGTATTTTCTAAAATTAAGATAGGTTAATTAGTTGTAAATGTAAAAGTAAAGTAGATTCTATTTTTGCATTAGAATGATCATCTGAATAAATATGTTTCGTCCAACTCGAAAATAGTAATAGGGGTTTTATATTTGGTTTGAAATTTATAGGCTACTAAACTAGTAATTAAGCAGCCTATAAACTTATATAAATTCTTTCATATAAAATGAAGAAAGTGATATTCTAAAAATTTAAACTACAGCATGATTAATATTATAAGAAAGAAATATAACAATTCCCAATTTCGGATAGTTACATGGATTCGACTTATAAGTATAATAGAAAAGAAAAAGCATAGCTAACAGATAAAGCACAGCATGTATTATTTTATTCTACTTTTATAAAACAATGTTAAAGGAACATAATACTATTAGCAGGACTCTTAAAATTACTAAGTCACTTTTTTTATATTTTACTTTCATTAACCATCCATAAAGCTCCACATCAGAACTGTTTTAGTTCCATAAATTTAATAAATTAAAAAGCAGATTCAACATCAAATTACAAGCTTAAGATGAACTCCTTATCAGCATTTTCAGCTGCAATCTTTATAATCAAAAGATTCTCAAAATTGTATTTTTCCATCGTGATTTCAATCTACTCCTTCCAAGCAAATAAACAGATCCATAAAATTTAAAGGGAGAAAAAAGCTATAAGTTAAGAAAGGCCCTATATAATAAGATACGCTTCCTATTAAATAGAAAATTGTTCATCTTGAAAACTCAAGCCTAAGTAGGATAGATAAAAAGCATATCATTCATAAAACAGCAAAAATACATGCAACTATATAGTTAGAGTATTGCTTATTATTCGAATCAACTAAAATATTTACAAAGTCTAATTTAACGCAGTTTATAATAAACTATACCAAATTTCCCTAGCTAGAGGCTCCTACTGATACAATCTATAAGAAATATAAAAGTAAATGCAAGATATAAATAAAGTCTCAAGTAGACATTACAAATACTCTTTCAAGCTTAACAAACTCATAATTGTAATTTGCTTTTATTTCCAATAAAGAAACCACCACTTATATAAATACCATTGTGATTAATATAGCATACTTAATTACTTATCCATTTTTTAATTATTTTCTTTCCCTTTCTTTAAAAGGACATGATAACTATCAGCTATCTTAAAAGATCCCAGTACTTCCATCTCCTCACATAAACTATTAATTGAAACTAAAAACGACATTACAAGTGAGACAATATAATCCTATATTCTAAATTTATCATTGGCTTTAATTGTTTTTCCTATAGTTCTAAATTATTCATTGAATTGAGGCTCTATCGTTGGAGTTATAATAGATCCTTACTTTTCCTGTAGAGGCGATAAATTTTACGTTTCTTATTGCTTTCTAAAGATTTGATTAATCTGTATAATTTGATCCTTATTAAACTTTATAAAGCATAAGCTCCTAATAGTACTCCATCAAATTCAGTATAAGCTATTTATCTACTAAATTCCAAAATAATTCTAAAACTATTATTTTATTTCTTATCCAAATTCTCCTTAAATTCCTGCAGGTTCAAATTAAATTGCTCCTTTAATAACTTCTTACATTTCATTTGTTCAGCATCTTAATCAATAAAGCTTAATGTAAGCCATGAAAAAGATATAAAGACAAAATCGCCTTCTCTTGCTCCTAACTCATAAAACTAATTAAGTATTATTTTGGCATCATCTTCATAAACTATAACTAGCACTACTCTCGTTTTATCGTATATTTCTTTAGCAACTTCTTTTAATTAATTCTTTTTACCTTTATTTTACAAATCATTTAGTTATTTTGCTTAGTTTACAATCTTAATTTGGAAATTACTTTATTCATTCTAAAAGTAGTTATAGACTCCTAGGCTACAAGGGCATCTATAATTAATTGTTTCACTACAATAAGTATCATTTTTTATTAAGACTTTACTAAAAACCACACCAGCAGGATTTTAACCTGCGCGGGAGAACCCAACAGATTTCAAGTCTGTCGCCTTAACCACTCGGCCATAGTGTCTTAATTTTATATGTTTTACTTCACTTAAAAACCTTACTGTAGTTCTCTGACATAAACTAGTTTACATCTAGTTATAAAATGTATAAAATGAAAGTTATACTTTCTGTCATTCTAATAATAGACTTTAAAAGAGATTATTTTAGAACCAAATGTTCCGTGTTTTTAAGTTAGACAACATTTTTAAAAGTGAAGTACTATAAATATGCTTGTTAATAAACTTATAATATTTAGAATAAACAAAAGAAATATCAAACTGTAAAAGATATAGCAATCATGTTTAATTATATCTACCTTTTAACACCCAAATAATTAGTTCCTCAATAATTCCATAATATCGCAATAAAGTTACTTCATTTGGAATAACAAACTTTTGACATACTATCAAGATCTTCTTTAATAATATGTTTTATTCTTTATATTCTTTCTTATGTAAAACTTACAAACAATATCTTACTAAATTTCTTCAGACTATCTTAGCATTCATTATTTTTACATTTTTATAAAGTTATAGATATAAAAAATTCTTTGCTGTCTTAGAATCTTTTATTTAAATTGTTTTATCATTACTTCCTTATATTAGAAATCTTTGTTCATAAGTTATCACTACTGAACAAGCATAACTAATATGACTTACTAACTTTGTCGATTAACAAAAATTATCCTAACTCATTTATCATTATTAAAGTTTTAATTACTCAATCATGCTCTACTGAAATTAACTTTAGTCAGATTAGAATTTCTCAAATCACAACTGTTAACTACTAAATTTTTTAAATCTGCTTCAGCTACTTATATATCAGAAAGGTTCTATTGCATAAACTGATAATCATCCATTTCACTTTTGAAATACAGTTATTACCTGCCTATTATAACTTCTTATTTTCTTTTGTCAACTATACTATCTCCAACAAATATTTTCATAATTCACTTTAATTATTTATTTCACAAACTATTATATCTCCTAAGTGTCCACTATAGAATACTTATTTATATGATGATTATCAATGATGTTTCTATTACTTTGTAAATTGAGAGCTATATTTACTATATCCCTTGCAATATAGTAATCTCTTATCGAAGTATGGATAAATTAAAATATTTTCTTTTAGTTCTAATTTTTGATTTATATCCTATATGGTTTTTCAGTAAATTACTGAATTAACTTTTAAGTAGCTTAATCTATCTAACTCTAACTGACCCCTTAACATTTAATATGGTGCACTTATCTAAATATGCTGAAATATTTTTCTAGTTGATTTGCTATTGATCGTAACCTATATCCTGCAACTTTTTGTATATCTTTTCATTCCATATAAAGATATATTTTTGGTTTTTATAGTTTTTAAATAGTTGATTATTTGTTCTTCACTCATATATATAACAAAAATGGATTATTAAAAATATCGATTAATCCTGGAATATTTGAGATAATGTTGATATATTCTTTAACCTCAGTATTTTGTATTTACTTTTCTTTGTACTTGTATTTGGATTTTTATTTTGCTCTTTATCTAGTTTCCTCATGAATAACTTTATATATTATTCTATCTAATTTTTATCAAAAGCTTTAAAACTCTTCCAACTCTTATGTTTAAGCCTTTTCATTTTTGTAAGGAGAATAGAAATTCCTATAGTTTTCAGCTGTCATAGTTAATTCTGCATATATATATTGCTTAAGGATATTTTTTGCTTATTGCTACCGATAATAGCTATATACTAGCCTAATTCATCATATGCGTCTAATAAAAATAGTAGCTTCTTAAGTTTCAAATTTTCGTTCAATTTAATAGTTGATTAAAGCAGATTCTACTAAATTGTTTTCAAATGCTTTAATAGTTGGAAGGTTTACGTATATAGGTAAGTACTCATGCTTTTACTCCAGATACTTTAATGCTAAAGTTTTCAAAAGTTTTCCCTGAATCCCCAAGAAGTAATAAAGCAGTTTTATTTTAATTGACTAAAAATGTTTAAATTTCTTCTTCAATTTAGATCTAGGAATTAGGATTAGGTGCACATAGTAAACTAACGTAATATTCTGTTTTCTCTTAAATATCATCTTTCAAATTTTTATCATATTTTAATAGATTGTACTGTGTGCCAGTCAATTCCATAGTTTATGTGATTTACATGCTCTGGATTTGTAAATAGCTCTATTATTATCTAATGCTACTTAACATGTTAGAATAAGCTTTTTTATTTAAATACTCATGGTATATTGTTCATTACTTAGTTCTAATAATGTTTTTAAAGCATAATATCGTATCTACCAATTTATATCATTATTTAAATATTCTAAAAGTAAACATGAATCCTTAATTAGGAGTAGCTTTAGGATTTTTTATCATCTTTTTTAGAAGAAAACATGCTCTAAATCTCAAGTCCAGCTTTCAATATGGTATCTTCAAATTATTCCAAATTCTCTTTTCAGTATTACCTTACTAAATCATATGCTAAAGCATCTAAGACTCCTAACTACTTTTTATAATTCATACTTTATTCATCCAAGTCCTCATACAAACCTTTATAATGGAGATCGCCTCTAACAGCTCCAACAAAGATAAACAAACTACTCAAGTTCTAAAATTCGTAAATACTCAATCTCATTGTTGTCTGGAATATTCTCCAAAATAATTAAACTATATCTTAAGGTAAAATCAAGTTCTGGGCCTCCTATTCTCATCTACTAACTATAATCCTTATTTTTACCATTACATTTTTCTCTTATGAACAAGTCTCATTATTCTAAAGATATCCAATAACTCAGGGACATTTCTTACAATCTACTCTTAAGGCCAACTTTCAGAATAATTACGAGAAACTATTTCAATAAATTGATTTATAAGCAGCAAAGAATTGCTTACATCGGTAAATTTTTTTGATTGAATGATTTAAATTCCTTTTATACTTGTTTTATTCCTCCGAGGCTTCTTGTTATAATCCTTCTTAATAAATATTTCCTTAAGTATCTTTTACTACTTCCATAGTTTTTTGCTCACTAAACACTTAATTTGGTATTTAATAAGTTCTAAATTTAATTGCTCTTATTTTGTTTGTTTGGAACTATAACAGCCTGCTGCTTTAATTTTTACAGTATATATTTATTTTTGAAATTGGTTTTCCAACTCTTTTACTAGATATTAACTTAAGCCTTTATTCTTAAAGATTAGTTTCTTTTTTACTATTTTTGCTGCTTTAAACTATCCATATTGATAATTTTAGCTAGAAATTCCATTGATAGGGAATTTATCCGTAGTTTACTTGTCTAATTAATTTGGTAGAGTAGTTAGGTTCTTAATCCCCTTATAAAGAGTTTGATTTATAAATCTACTTAACTTTGGTTGTTCCTGAGTATCTATTGATCCTTTATAATCTCTTAAGGTAGCCTAATGAGATATTTTAGGCCATCTAATGATCTAAAAAGCTGAAAGCCATATAGCTACTGAAGCCATTTGCAATCTAAACTAAGCTTTTTATTATTTTTTAATATCCATTCAAATTATGCAATTTGTATAAAAGAGTCAATAGTTTAGTTATTCTAAATAGATGCTTAGAATCTAAGCCATTAATAAATAATCCTATATTGCTATATAGCTTAATTAAGATGCTAGACCTATTTAGAGCTATTAAGCAAATCTAATTTGCTACTAATATAAGCATACTAATATCTAAAATTCATATCCTTTCTAACAAAATCAGGCCAAACTTATCTAGTACTATCAGTTATTACTTAACACTCTCATAGTCATCCAATAATACCTAAACACTT
Source organism: Loxodes magnus (assembly GCA_946699065.1). NCBI lineage: Eukaryota > Ciliophora > Karyorelictea > Loxodida > Loxodidae > Loxodes > Loxodes magnus. Next base: position 27,896 of record CAMPDV010001817.1, on the reverse strand, counting down.
ACTCTTTAGCTACAAACAAAAAATCTCATATAGCTCTTCCAATACCTTACAAACCTAACCAACTTCAAACCTCTTATATTAAATAACAACAACCATAAATTACCCTTTCAATCAACACTTCAACTCATAAAGAACACTAAGCAAGAAAGCAAATCTAAAAAAATCTAAATTAAGACATCAAAAAATCGTACTAGTTTCTTAACATAAAGAAGAAGGAAATGTAAGAAAATTTAATTAAGCAATTGATCAAAATTAATATTTAAACTAAAAAGATATTTGGACATCTTTAATTGTAAGATTTCTTCTTCCAATTAAAGACATTTAAATGTTTCATCACTTCCTATCAACATTTATACATCCTTCTATTTTAACTAGATCAAGTAGCAATCGGTGTAATATTTTTATTTCTAAATCTATCTCTACTGCTTTACTACTAGGAAACATATTTATATACACTTAATTATAAAGAATAAAACTTTTATTTCAAATCTTATACTATAGTCATTCCCTTATGTCTCAATAGTAGTTACATCTTCAAAAGTGTCATAATCTTCATAGATGCAATAAGGGCTATCAATAAGCAAATGACGGTCTTAAAGATCTTTTCGGAAATTTAATTATTAGGTTCTGAGCTTATATACTTATAATTTCTCTTCTATATGATTTGTTTAGTTAATTCTGGAAATTAATATAGATTTTTAAATTATTCAGTATAGTAGGCATTCTATCAAATGGTTGCAGCTGTATCAAATTTAAATTTACATTTTTATATGTCAATTATTTTAAACTGCAATTATGTAGTTATCTAAGGATTATAGTATGCAGCCATCTAATTACTCATATCCTTATTCCAATTACAAAACCCTATACTTAGATAATCAATACTTTCAAATTAAACTATTTAACCTCAGACCCATAATGTGCTTCAAGGGCATTCAATTCATATCAATATAACACCATTAGTTAATTGTACCTTAGAATGCTTTCCTTGAGATAAATCATATACTTTATTCTATTTTATTTACTATAGCAGAGATTCCTTGTTAAGTACTTCAAGGCACTATCTCGTCTCCATATTCATTATTTGAAGCGTTGAAAGTCTCAAAAAATTTTGAAATGTCAAGGTGACATTTTAAGTATATACAGTAATTAGTTAAAATTATTAAAGGAAATAATGTATTTTAGATTTGAAGATGTTGACTTGATGATAGTAGTGATGATTTAATTAGTATATAGATATAGATATAGATATATCTTAATGATTATTTGATTATAGTTTTGATTAAATAAATATTAGAGTAATCTAAGTAGTACTTGTATAATTTTAATATAAGGATGTATTTAAAGATAGTTTATTTGATTGTGTTTAATATGTCTTGGTATATTTTAAGTTGTATGTTAGTATTTGAATAATGATAATATATAATAATAGATTTTTAAATATATTTAGATAAAATTTAATTCTTTATTTATTTCAGATGCTTTAAATATTTTAGTAAGTAGTAACATATTTAACTAATTATAGATCTTTAAACTACTTCTTTACATATGAGATAATATTTATTATAAATACTATTAGTAATATAGATATTATTATTATGTTTATCAGTCACTTACTTTCAATACTTTTATAACTCAATTTCTCTAAATCAATCCTCATTATTGAAACTCTTGGTTATTCTATAGCAAAAACATATCCATAGTTATTTCTTATTTTCATCTCCGTTAAAGCTTCAATATCTTTAAAAATTTAACTTTATTCTCATTATTCTTTGTTTCTTTTATATATTCTTCTTGAATATTCACTCGTAGATAATTTTTTTGGACCTCCAATTATGACAAAAGGCTCTAAAGAAATAATAGGAGAAGCAACAGCTTCAGGAAGATTCAAATTTTACTTAATCCATCTATCATTCTATATGTTATACTTTAATATTTCTTTTAAGTATTATTTTTTCTAATTTATACCTCCAAAAGAATAAATATTTTATTCATCTTTATCTACTACTAAAGTTTAACAAACTATTTAGAATGGAAATTAAGAGCAGTTTTATCATTTACTTTAGTTTCCTATCTTTAACTTTTCTACTGATTATAAAGCTTGATAATTATTAGTAAATCCTCCAACCACATAAAGATATTTTTAAGCAGCTGCTATTCCAAAATAACTTCTTCCTTCATTTAGATCACTAAGTTTTTTATTATTACCTTCAAAATCAAATTATCAAGTTTCTTTTATTCCTTTATTTTAATTTTAGTTATATCCTCCAATTAAATATAACTTATTTTAATATTCTATACTTTTACTATAATCTGGAATTATAATTTAAACTTAGACTTATCTTATTTACTCTGTCTAAATATTAAATAAACTTAATTTTTAAATTCCATAATTAAAAAAGTGAATATAGGATGATATAAAGTGTTAGGTTAGTTTATCTTTACTGTTATTTAATTTTTCTTACTTAGTATTGTATTATAGTTTCTATCTTATTAGTTAGATTTAACTTTAAGTTAATTTAGATAGCTTTTGTATTAAAGCTGGTTATATAGTGGAATATAGTTAGACTGCTTATGTTATATTAGATTTTAGTTGGTTTTAGATATTAGTAAATAGGGAATTAGGATGATTGTATAATATTTGAGTGTTATTAGTTGTAGATAAAAGTAGGTTAATGGTAGTGTATTGGATGATATTAGTATATGGTATTATGAGAGTATTAGTAATGTTTGATAATTTGGTTGTAATGGTTTTAGATTTTTGCATAATTTAGCTTTTGGTTTCTTTTAATTTCTATCTAGCATCTTAAATCTTTTATATGTATTATTAGTTTTAAAATATCATTCTTATTAAATCACTTTCTTAAGCTAAGTAAATCTAAAATGGAATCCTTTTTAACAAATAGGACATTACATTATGCCTTATAATCAGTACTGAGTATTCAAACACAAACCACAGTAAATATGTCCACAAGGTAAGACAGTTGGAAGAGCATTAGTTAAGTTGTAATCTTCTAAGCAGATTAAGCATTTTGGTAACGCTTACATTTTTATTATTATTTAGACTACAAAAACTGCTTATAAAGGTAATTTATAACAGTTACCATCAAAAATTCTAACCATTATAAATTAAAATATCTATTATTACATTATTTAAAAGACAATATTAAGCTATTATATAAAGTATCAATCTCCCAATCCACATGCCACCAATCTTAGATCAGGAATACTTGGTAAATTTAATAAATGTATTAAATAGCTTTTACTACTTAATTAGATTTTTGATATTATTTTTAAGAAAAACGTCTCTGCTGCAAAATCTTTAAAATACTAGGAGGAAAGTACTAAGAAAAAGGAAACAGAATTCTTAAAACTAAGCTTCCTATCAAAAAAAGTAGGTAATTTAGAACATTTAATAAGAAAAAAGCTTTTGGCAAATCTTTAAAATGTAGGAAGAAAAGAACGAGAAAAGAAGCAATAAAACAGAAAGAGAATACGAAGCTTGGAACTGCTAAAAGACTAGGAGTTACTTATGAAAAAAAATTTAGAAGAAAAGAACTACAACCAAAGATTCAGTACGACAGAAAGGCAAGAAATGAAATCTTTCAAGCATTTCTCAGATATCTGAATTAAGAATGAGGTGAAAATATTGAGAGTGTGAATATCCTTCAGAAAGGAATAATTATTATATGATTCAAAAATAAAGAAACACTCACACAATTCGGAAATAATTAAACGTGGAAATGTAGAATTTGTAATGTCAAAAGAGCAAAGAAATATAGAGGAATTCTACAACATTAAGAACTACCCGATTTATTGAGTACTTAACATTTATTCAAGTTTGAACCAGGTAAAAAATAATCGGATCAGTAGGAAAAAAAGTATGTACAGAAATCGGAACCGTAAAAGGTACAACGTGAGCCAACGGGAAAATGAAAATTTATTTAGAATTGAAGGAGATAAAAGATACAGATATTATACCAGATAAGTTAGACGAAGGAAGTATAAGTACTTACTTGAGTCATCCATCAATTTGAAAATGTATGAACTATAATCAAAAAGGGCATGCACAAATTAAGGTTTAAGAAAAAAGCTATAAAGTAAGTAATTAAAATGCTAAGAAGTAAAAACAAGGTTGGAAATTAGGAAGAAAATACCTTACTATAAAGAGAAACAGATAGCGAAGGAAAAAAAGTGAATAAAAACTGAAGAGGATTAACTTTTAAATAAAATATTACTTTAAATTTCTAGCAAAAGCATCAAGTTTAAGTCATACTAAAGTTACTTTAAAAGCAGATTGACTTTAATAGATACTTAACTACAAAATTAAATAAATAAAAACTGAGAAAAAGCGAAAAAAGCTACAAAAAAAACAAATAAATAAAATAGGAAATATGGCAAAACAAAACTGAAGCAACTAGAAAAAAGTGACAGGAAGGAAGTATGAATAAACACAAAGCTGTCTCAAAAAGATAGAAAATAAAATACAATGGCAAGGAAGATAGTATCGAGTAAAAAAATTGCAGACATAAGTACAGGAAAAGTAGTAAACTTAAAAAAAAATTTTGGTTTCATTCTATTAAAGAAGAGAAGCTAAAAATGCAGGATAGTAGGATCAAGAAAAATAGGAAGTACAAGGGAATACTAGTATTATAAAATAGACAGAATTAAACATAGGCACAGAAAATGTCAAAGAAATAAAATCAAGCAAGGAAGAATTAAAGAAGTTTATGTGTGAAAAGAAGGTAAGTTTTATGACGATTTAAGAAATATTTAGAGATCAAACTGCTGAAATGCTTTACATATACGGATTCAGAGCAATAGTAAAATTGGACACAAAACACAGCAAAGGAGTAGCATTTTATATAAAAGATGGAATTACCTGCAGAACCAAAGTATTGGACATTGCGAATCTCAATTAAGTGGAATTATTTTAGAGAGAAAGATTAACAGGTTTAACACTTAATGATCGGCTGGCTTTGATAAGCATATATGCACTACAAGATCCGACTCTGATTAACTAATAACCTTTTAAGAAAGTCTATAATAATACATAATAGCAGCAAGTAGAAAGATTATAAATTTTAATATTAGGGGATTTTAATGCGCATATTCCCCAATTTTTACCGTATGAGCAGAATAATGCAGGCTAATACTTACTTAACTTGATGAGAGATTATCATTTAGATTTAAAGATCCAGCCTTCATCACAACATAAGGGAAAGGAAAATTCAAAATAGAATACTTATTAATGGATCAATATATCACACCTAACATTATCAGCGCAAAATTCTATCAATGGAGACCAATAGAAGATTATTAGTCAGGCAAATAAAGATAAAAATTGCGGAAGAATATAGAAAAAGCCCATAAATTAAAAGTATAAGCTTTCAAAAATTAAAGCTATAGAAGATTCAAAGAAATTCAAATAATGATTCGAGAAAATAGATCTTAGCGAATTCTAAAATTTAGATAGTTAAGCATACTATGATAAATGATCAGAACACATCTAAGAAGCGACCAAAACGATATGTGGCTTTGTAAAAATTAAATGAGAAGGCACTAATATACAGCAGAAGGAATAAAATTAAGAAAAGATTCTATCAGCAGGCGAAATAAGTAAAATATTCAATTAGATAAGGATGTTAATAAATTGATAATTATATTAAAATGAGACAAGAAGCAAGAATAAAATTTTGACTGAATCAAAAAAATAGGAAAAATCAATTAAATACTTTCCTGGATGAAATTAATTAAGAAAACTTAAACAACGCTTTAAAAGGAATATAAAAATGATTTAAGTAGAGAAAATATGCACCATGGATATTAATAAACGAAAAAAATATGAAGAATTTTAAAGAAAACTGAGAGGAAAGTTTATCTGCTAGGCTAAAGCATTAAATCTCTTAACGTCTCAAATAGAGTGTAACTAATAAAGAAAATTATAGATAAGGATTTAAAGGCTGAGCTCTAAGACTACTTCTATTCAACATCGCCTCTGATCTATTTTTTAAATTACTAAAAACTCTCAAATATCTTACTTGTTACTCTATCTCATATAAGAAAATACAACAATTAAATATCTCTTCTAACTTATCCTCTTGATATATCAAAGAGTATGCATTATAATATTAAGCATTTATTCTAGCTTAGAAGTACTTTCAAAATTCTTTTTATAGATTAGTCTAATTGGATATTTCTCTAATATTAATTAAGCTTATTAAATACTTAGCTTCTAAAATCACTAAGATATAGTTAAACCATTTAACGATCTATTATCATTCTAAGCATATCGTACTATTTTTAAATCATCTTCCTCTTCTTTTTATCAGTTTCTATAGTTGAACTACTTCCTTTGAAAGCCCTATTATTTTCTTACTTTTCTTTATCTTCCTAGATATTTCTCCTTCGTTTTAGAAGTGTCAAGGCTGGAAAATTAGTTAATAAACTAATTTTTGGATGATTTAGTTCTAGTTAGCAGTATATCTTAGAAGTGACTTTCACTAATTCCTCTTAAAAGTTGTATAATGACTTAGATTCAGTGGGTAAAATCTTCCATTTAATGTAATAATTTTAAAAGTAGGTAATAACTATTATTTAATAAGTAATCTAATATAATTAATGCAAAGCTAATTTACCTTCAGTTACTTTCTTAAGTGATATATATACAATAAAATATTAAGTAACATCTTTATTTTTCACTCATTCAAAAAATAAAATGTCAGCAACTAAGTGTGAAGCATGTGAAGAAGACTCCAACTAAGAACTGAGATTTATAATTTTTATGAAATTTCTTTCATCATATTTGTTTTTTAAAGTACAAAATATACAATTTAATACTTTTTTATTTTTATGTTCTTCTCTTTTACTTTTTCTTTATTTTCACTCTCAGCTTCTCTACTTGATATAGTTATATGATATTAGTATATGTTTTGAGTAATTATTAGATTTTTAAATAGATATCTTCTATTTTATATACATATTGGTCTTGATCCTTTTATAACCTAAAATAAAATTATCTTCTGTAGTGCTTTCTTGATTTATGATTCAATAAATACATTTTATGATATATATAATAAATGATCTTATAGCTTTTTATGGGTTAATATGTCTGCTTTCATTATATATTTAAAAAATGGTTAGCTTCGAGAAGGGCTTTTATACCACCTCCTCAAAGTAGGAGAAAAAACCTGAAGCGCTTACTTCTTCTACCGGGTCTTCGCTTTAACTAGTCCTACCTTTTTTATTATGAATGGAAACTAGACTCATAACTCAAGCACTCAGAATACACCGAACCAAATTCAACGATTGAAGAAGCATGATATAATAATACACTCAGCGGAAAAAGGATATCAATATATCTATGGTTGGACAGATTTCACTAAAAGGAGGAACATAAAGAAAGGAATTAAATGGTAAAAAAAGTACATAACTTAAGCAATAATTTAACAAAAGAATGAGCAACTTATTTCAACCAACGTACCTGAAGACTTAATAGTAAGAGTTTACTAAAATACTTATGATGATCTATCAGATATGGTGGTCGCAGTTTATTTTAATCACTATCTTGAAAATACTGATTCAGTAGAGAAAAAGGTCATAGAATAAGAAGTGATACAAATTTTTAGGAATATGGAGCGAATACTGACAAACAGTGGCCAAATTCATCGTCAATTAAAACGGAATAGTAAATTTGGTCTTTAACAATGAAGAAAGATACTAGCATCCTTTAAATGATTTTCTGATATAATGTCTGCTTTTCCTACAGTTCTTTAATTAATATTGGAATTACGAAAACTAAAATTAAAACTTTTGAGGAATTTGATTGAATTGTTAATCAATCTCGTTTTGCTTTTGTCACATCTTATATTAAATCTTATTATTAGCTTACTCTATAGATGGAAATAAAAAGCTTAATTCTTCGCCTTTTTTCTTTATTATCAATTCTAATTTTTCAAGTTTTTATTTTATTACCTTAACTCTTATTACAGGTTTACTAATTTTTGATGCACTAATTGTGATAACGACTCTTAAGATAATGCTTTTCTTATTAATAAGGTTTTTGTTCTGTCCACTTGTGTTACTATTCTTATTTTCTAAGATATTCACTAAGAGATATCTGTTTTTTTTAAGGAGCCATCTCACTTATAGTATTGAGCATGATGATAGTACTGTAAAAGAAACTACATTGCTTAGGTTTAATGAGAGATTTGAAAAAACTAAGCCAAAATATTTAGTTTTTATTTCATTGAAAAACTGAAAATTAGAAATCTAAATCCTTAGAAATTGATTTTTACCTTCTTAGACATAATTTAGATTCAGTTAGTAAGGAAACTCAAGAACTTGATTACAATAACTATAACTATAATTTAAGCTTTTCCTCTCAAAACTAGTTTTTTAAACTTTGAAGCTGAAAAATTGTATTTGACAAAGTTAAACAGACTCAGTGTATTAACAATTTACTTGGTATCCAAAACTATAAGCTTATAGAGATTATCATAGTTAAGTTTATATTTGCTTAAAGACTTGAATTGAATATACTTTTTTCTGTTAAAAAATAATCTATTTATTCATAAATTTTAAACTAAAGGATAGGAATATTATATTGGTAAAAGATTATGTAGGTTATAATTTGGAAGCTAATGTGGCTGTAAAAAATTATTAGTAAAATAAAAGTTTTAAGTTATCATTTCATAGCTCTCCAATTTCCGTTATGAATATCAAAACAATATAAGTTATTTTCCTTATTGAACTGAAACACATATTTCCAGAATTAAATAGGCTAAGTATAGTTATAGAAACGCTGACTATATTTATTACCTTAAACTCTTATTTCTTTCAAGTCGGATATTTGAGTTTCTATAGTAGATCAATTTGCATAAATGAGAAATTATTTTTGCGAAGGAATTCAAACAGCCGAAGTAGCCGCCTCTTGAGTTAATTACTACTAGCATTCGAATCCCTAATTTCTCTAGCTATTATACTATTTTATTTTGCTTATAAATTTTCTCTATGATCAATTAGAGCCGCCAAATACATATACTTTATTGACCTATTTAATCGCATCCAAAAATATTTACAGAAGTCTTAATTTACGCTATCATATCGAAGTTTTTAGATTAGAGATTTTGAACTTCACACTCACTTACTTCTGCTTATTATTTGTTAAGGAAATTAGTACCAGAAACTATAAAAACCTTGTCTTTTTTATCAAAAATAGTCCGGTGTAAGTTTCTCTAGAATTGCATTCTAAATTTCTAAGTTCAACTATTTTCTGAAATAATTTCAAATCGATAGTTATTATTAACCTTCCTCCTGATATGATCTAACTTTCATCCGATATTTACTCTACTTAAATCCAAGACCCATCAGTTTTAGCTATTCTAATTTCTTTCTCACTGAATGCTTTTGTTTTTCTCGAATACACCTTTCTTACATAAGAATCTCTTTTAATGGTAGATATTTTGATCACTTCTTTAAAGTTCTTTAAGTTCTATAAATTCGAACATACTTCAAATCTAGTTATCCCCAATCCTAATCTACCAAACAGACGACTTTTACTTTGATCATTTGTACTTCTTATAAAATTTCTTAAATAGATTATTTTAATTATTTAATGAGCTTTTTCAGCTATCATTCTAAGTTAATTTCAACTGAACTTACTATAAGTAAATTGAGCATATATACATATAAGCTCTTTCTAGAGCTCAGTGTAAATTATATTGAGTGTTATCTTATCTTAAGCACTTAAGGTAAACTATAAAGAAAGCTATTTAGTTTAAGCGAATAGCTTTATAATATAAAATTGCTTAAAGCACTTGTATCAAAGTACCCTAGTTTTATAGTAGAATAGCTCAGAAAGTAAATTAAATTAGTAAACTGGTAACTAAAGATATCATTCTGTCCGTTAATTAAAAGTATCTTAAAGTAATAAACTAAATATCTGTATAAAATACTCGACTGTAGTTAAGAAAAGAGACTATGGAGAGTATAATTTACCATAGTTAAGCAAAGGATGTTATTTATTTTCAAATAAGACACTTAAAATAATTAGTTTTCCCATGTATGGTTGAGAGATAAAAGCATTTTAATTATTAGATTTCTTCAATTTTACATATATGTAATTATGCTCTAAGATTGAATCAGATAAAGCTTGTTTGATATGAGAGTTTATACTTTCTAGACATTTATTGGAATTGAAAGAATTATAAAATTGAATCCACTATTAAATTATTTATAAAGTACCGTTAAAAAATATTTCGCTAAAAGAAATTGGTTTATATATTTGTTAATGCATAAACATGATATATTTTTAGAAGTTTTAGAATTCCTTTTTGTGTTTCATTAACTGAAAATTGTTATAATTGTAGTTTAATTAAGCGACTTCTTTCCTTAAAATCGATTTTTGTTAAATCTGAACTTCTTATGAATTTACGCTGTAGCTTTTCATTTTTTCTTAATAACTAAAATTAAGATAAATTAACATCTAGTTTTTAAAGCAAAAATAATTGCTATTGATATGTATTTCCCTTAAAAAATTTATTCTTTGTTTTGAACACTTTTGCGAAAGTGATTGATTGATTTTTGTATCTTCAAATCTTTTGCAACTTTTCATCTTTTTATAAGTGTGCTAAATTTAACTCTAAGATGTTTTATATTTTTTTTAATTTGTATATAGCTTTTTTAAGGTGTTTAATATAACTTCTTTTCATAATTTCTAATATGTTTACATATATATTTCTCTTATTTGGATTTTAACAATATGGACTGTATATGACTAGCATTGCTAAACATTTTTATATTTTCTTTTTTACTTTCTTAATTTTTAGTTTTATTTGTTTAGATATACAACAAAATCAAAACAATATCTGAAAGATTTTAATAGATTTACTCAGAATTTTATTTATAAAAAAAGAGAAAAATTAAGTTTATATTCTTAGAGAAGAGCTCCACAGTTAACTTCTATTTTTTCCTGCTCTCTCCTAAGCTAAAAGATGTCGTAGGACTTCATTAGTCCGACTTCCTTGTCTTCACCTCAAAAAATAATTTTCTGTTTAATTTCTTCTCCAGTTGTTATTCTCCTCGTTGACTCTCGAGTTATAAAATTTGTTTCTGTAAATTTGTCCTGTCCTTGTTGGTCAGAAGCAGAAGAGTTCTTCTAATATTTGTTTCTTATTAATTCTTTCAATTTCTGCCTTCTTTCAGCATTTTCTTCAGCAGTGATTATTCTAGCATATGTAGCACAGGATCTTTCTACGATAGAAATATATCTTATTTGCCTCTTATTATTAATATTCCGTTTCGACCTCCATTGGAATACTTGATTATACTTGTTATTATTCTTATTTTTCCTAAAGTTATTTTATTTCGTATTATAGTTTAGAAAATTGGAATTAAAACATTTGAGGAATTTCATTACATTTTTTTCAATTTAATTTCTATTTACGATTTGAATTTATCGATTGCTTCTTCCAATGATAGAAATTAATGATCTAGTGATTAAATCATTTCTTGGTACACTTTCTCTAGTTTTTCTATCCTTTATCTTATTTATTTTAATTTGAATTATATTAGTAAATTCTTTGTTATTCAGATTATGCAAAAGCTTACTTAGATTCTATTTCTTAATATTTTTGATGCTCTTATTCATTTATGTTAGATTATTATTCTTGTCTTTTACGAAAGAGCCAAGAGAGGATTATTTCTTAGGTACCATTTTATTATATAATATATAGTAAAGTAAAGGTATCTGACTTAAAAAATCGTAGAGATCATCTTGATATATAGGAAAAAAGATCGAAGAAATAATACAAATAATATCGATGGAAAATACAGAGTTGCAGATTAGGATTAATAAATTAGAGTTAGTTTGTAAAGAGAAGAAAAAATGAATAGATAGTAGTAAGAGGTATATAAGGTAATTTAAAAGAATATAGTAAGAAATTTCGGAAATAAGTCTGAAGTATAAGAAAGAATATAAAATTATTAAGTAATAAAGATAAAAGGAAGGAAAAAGAAGAATAAATTGGAATAAAAATTAGTAGAATTAATATTTGAAAGAAAAAAGTATAAAAGAAGAGAAGATGAAAAGGCAAGTAAAGAGATTAAAAATTAAATGTAATATTCTGTCTTACTATATAATCTAAAAGCAAGAAATGTAAGGTTCTTTAATATCCTCTATATACTTATCATCTACTTCTTATTCTTTGATAGTTACTTCTTAGAATGCTTAATCTGTGTTAGTCTACTATTAAAATACTAAGATCTCATCTCTTTTTCAAATTGAGTTAGATAGTTATTCGACTAATCTAAGAGCTTAATATCTCTACTTTAAGTTAGTTATACTAAATTGTATTAAAGAATATATAATAATTAGTTGAGAGCTATCACTAACATCGCTCTCGCCTAAAGTCATTTCCATAATCTATAAATATTTTATTTTCATAGAATTTTTATTAATCTTGTGACTATTCTCTTAAAATTTTATTTCTTACTTTTCTATTTACTTCAAATCTGAGCAAGATTACAATGTGTCTCACAACATATTTGTTATTTTCTACTTTTTATAATATCCCAAGAAATAGTGCTTAACTTGCTTTTATAGCTTCTATTTATTATTCATTTACTTCTAAATCTCTGTCTGTTATTTGGTCACATGCTTTATCAATCTTTCTCTTTACTTACTATCAAATTATAACTTCTAATTTCTATTAGCCTTTTAACTTCGGTTTGATTCTTATATGAGATCTCCGTAAACTTAGTTAAATTTCTTAAAGTATTTAGTTTCAATCACATTAGCTTTACACACAAGGAATAAATTCTCTAAACTGTCATTTTAATTGAAATGTTTATTGACATTTACATCAGAGACTTAAGTTTTTTAAAACAATACAAAGTTGAAACGCTATAAAAATTTAACGTATATACAAGATATTTTATTTTTCCTCTTCTCATATTTTAGGTTTTAGCATTTCCTATCTTCAAATAGATTTCCTATAATCATATTTGCATATTACATATGGACTTTTCTTTTAAATTTTTAGGTTTTTTTCATGCTTCTCTCCATAAAGTATATTTAACCTAATCTTCTTGGTTTTGTGGCATTATACTAAATTGTTGCCTATATTATTGATTTTTTCTGTGATGTATTTAATGTTAAAAGCTGATTTGACTTAATATTGAATTAAACTTATTGTTTATAAGTTAGTTATTTATTTGCTGAATTAGCAACTAGATGTATTATTATCAAGTTGCTTCTTTCTTTAAAGCATTTAATTGAATAATTTTACCTATCTTATCTAATATCACACCTAATTTATTTTCCGTTTCCTTTAATTTTTGCATTACTTTGTTAGGTAAGTATTTCCTCATTTTAGCTTAATATTATACTTTAATTATTTCTTATATTCCTATATTTTAGACTAATTATTTTAAGGAACTGAAATCAGCTGTATAAGTTTAGAATTTTCTCATCTTCATATTCTTTCAGTCCTCAAAACTTTTAATTTAGCAATAATATTATTATATTTTTATTTAGCTGAATCCAATATATCTCTCTAAAATATTGTTGATAGTTTTTATAATGATATGGCATATAAAAATATATCTGAATACAGTCTTCTTTTTTTAAGACTTTCAATAATTAAAAATTTCAGTCTTTACTCTGATTAAAAGCTAGATATTAGAATTTAGGTTTAGTATTCTCATCATTTCCTCTCTAGTAATTCCAAATTTTCCATTAGTTAATAGATTAACCTATAGTTGAACTACTTCCTTCGAAAGTCCTATTATTTTCTTACTTTTCTTTATCTTTCTAGATATTTCTCCTTCGTTTTAGAAGTACCAAGGTTGGAAAATTAGTTAATAAACTAATTTTAGGATGATTTAGTTCTAGTTAGCAGTATAGCTTAGAAGTGACTTTCACTAATTCCTCTTAAAAGTTGTATAATGACTTAGATTCAGTGGGTAAAATCTTCCATTTAATGTAATAATTTTAAAAGTAGGTAATAACTATTATTTAATAAGTAATCTAATATAATTAATGCAAAGCTAATTTAATTTAGCTACTTCCTTAAGTGATATCTATACAATCAAATATTAAGTAACCTATATATTCAAAAAATTAAATGTCAGCAGCTAAGTGTGAAGCATGTGAAGAAGATTTCAACTAAGAACTGAGATGACCAAGGAAATTAGATTGATAACGTATTCTCTGTAAGAAATGCATAAAAACTGTTTACAACCTCTATTTTAAATTTATTTGTAGCAATCACAATCTTATTACTGAAAGACCAATCGAGACATTACCAATTATGAATCTAGCTAGTCAATAGATATAGAACTAAAATCCTTAGGACATTTGCTAGATACATTAGTAGTATTATTTAGCTCTATATTTTATATAGGATAACATAAGAATCTGTGTACAATGCTAGTAAGAATCTCATCAGGAGCATAGATGCATTACTATATAAAAGGCAATATAGCAATTAAAGAGTTACATAGAAGAGACATTAAGTAGAGACTAGACTACTATATATCTATATTGAATAAATGATATATGTAGTTAAGTTAGTTGTATATATGGAGAATAAGCAATATAGTTTAAATATAACTCTTAGTCAAATAGAATATCTAGTAAGCTTGATAGGAGATGGAAAATAACTAACAAAGCTTAAAAAAGAAATAAATGTAGTTAATTTAGGAAACATCTGATTGCTATCAGCAGATAGGTAGTTAGATTAATTCTATCTCAAGCTTCTCTTAAGACAGTATCAATCAGTGCGAGAATAAGAGGAATTAGTTGGATTAGTTTGAGTTAACAATCAAGAATAAGTTCTAGAGCTTAAAAGCTAATGTATTTCTAAGTAAATAAAAGAGTATTGGGATTGAAAAGGCAATCTAAATGAAGGAAAGATTAGAGAGATCAGCTATTAATTAAATTAAGGAATGCAATTATAATATAGAATTGAAGACTATCAGTACTAAAATCCAGTGTTAGAATTGATAATTATTATTCAATCTAGCTCTAAAGTAGACGAAAAACGAGCTATTTTCCAGCAGCTGAAATTTTTCTGTGAATGGTAAGCATGAAAAATATTTCTGATTGGCCTTAAATCTTGTCAGTACTCCAAGTAGAATATTAAGTCACTCTCTCGTTTATATTAGCGTAGTAGAATCAAAAAAGATACAAAGTTATGCTGAAAATTTCTTAGAAAGGAAAAAATTGAAATCATTAATCAGAAGGAAAAACATCTAAAAGTCGCCCTTTAGCCCTATTTTGGTATATGATTGAGAAAGTAATTCTAAAAGCTACTCTCTTAAGTAGCAACACTAGAAGAGACTTGGCTTACTCAAGCATTTAGATTTATACTTATTTTAATTGATTTCATAGTTAAAAAATATGATCTATTTAAACATATCCTTAGCTTCTTAGCATTAAATCTTATAGAGATATTAAAATATAAATAGACTAATAGACAAAGGTACTTAATTACTTAAACTGTATATCTTAATAATTAATTATTAGTACTACTATCTTCTTATTTAATTAGACTTTAAACTTCAATTTATTAATTTAAGCTATATTTGACTACTTAATTATGCTTAGAATTAAAGAGACTAATTAGTAGACTTTAATATGCTAGCACCAATTTTAAAAATGCTGTATCTTATTTTTATTTAAGATGTGTAAATAATAAATTAACATAACTTGCTAAAAATATCAGCACATGGACCATAGCAGAGACATTCCATTATATTCGAATATTTTTGTATATTCTAGAATTCTTACTGCGTAGTCGTAAATGTGCTTCTAGCTTTGTTCACTGCCCTCGTAAGCTCCTTATAAATACAGTATAATATCCAATTCATACAGTGTTACTATCAAAATTTTTTACTGATTGATCTTATAAAAATGTTTCTGATAATAGACTAAGAACTTCAGGTTTTTATCATTTATCTTGTGAGAATTCTTATGGTGACTGTTGTTCTTCATAAAATCTATCTGTTAATCTGAAAATTCGATGTTATAGAAGAATTTGTTGATTAGCTCACTTCTATCCATACTGATCTTTTCCTTTGGGTTCTAAAAGAAGATTTAATATCTTATGTTTGTTTCTTATTTTTCTTATTAAATAGAATTCCATTTGTGTTAAGTAAGTCTAGGATATTCATTTTGGTTCTTCAGCTTGTTCTAAGTATTATAACCTCTCTACTAATATTAAGTTACTCTCTACTAAGTTTCTATTTTCCTAATTGATATTCTAAAGTAAATTTTTTGTCCTTATATGCTAGTTGCAACTTTTCTAAGACTGAATTACTTAAAATTAGCTTTATATTACTCCGCTCTCAGTATACTAACTTTTTGACTTTTAAATTATATTCTCCTCACTGTTTATCTCCTCAAGTACATATGGAGATAGAAAACTTTCATATAGAATGCTGTTAACTTCTTTTATCATGTTAATTGATTAGAAAGTTTTCTTTTAATCTTTAGCTTTCCCAAATTTAAATTTCTAGCTTTTGATCAAATTTTCTTCTACTTAATTCTTTTGCTCTATCTTCACCTTCCTAGCACTTTAAAATACCTCGTTATCCTCTGCCTCGTATATAATTAGTAAATGAGTTTAATTAGTCAATGCTACAGATCTATGAAACGTTTCTTTTATTTAAAAGCTTTACAATTTTAGTTGGCTTGGCTATTCTTTATTCTACTCCTCTTCTCTCTTCTGTTGCTCGTTATCACCAACAAACTCTGATTCTTTATTAATCTTTTTACTAAACTACTTTAAGCTCTCTATTCTTCCCAAATTTAAATATATTATCCTTTAAAAACATTCTAGATAGCTCAGTAGATAAGGATTAAGCTTCTTTTAAGACTATGGGATTCCTATTTATCTACAATTCTTTAAGATTGGAATTTATCGTGGTCGTCTAAGAACTCATTAGAAAGTAGCTTTTTGAGTTATTTGTTATTATTGAGGAAGAGACTACAGAGTTTAGCTCCTAAATCTTTTCTAAAATCATTTACTCTATCACTGATGAGCTATTATCCTCCTTTAAAATTGCCTCAGTTGCATTTATAAGCAGAACCTGAGTAGGTTTTATTTACTATCTACCATTATAAAACACAAGAGTTTCTTAGTCCAACTTCAAGAAGGAAAGAAACTTTTCAAAACTGTCCTTGAAATACTGTTTATTTTAGGTTTTTATAAAGCTATTATACTCATTAAGTTACATTTAAAACCTAGAGTAAGTGCCTTTGCTTATATGATCATTTATATTTTAATTATTCTTTGTTTATTCACTAGTTAATTTGATACTCCTATTTACCTATATATGCTCTGTTCTTCTTTTTTTCATTTTCTTACATAAATCTATTATCTTATAGCAAAAATTATTTAGTCATTTTTTACTAAAAAATCCATTAATCTCATTTGAAAGAAATTTTATTTCATTTCTTTAATTAAGTCTTCATTCATATAGCTTCTTAAATCTTCAATCTTCTTAATTTTCTTTGAGTTTATTTTAAATCTTTCTAAGTACTTCCTATTTGAGATTATATCACATTTTATACTCCAAAACTATTATTATTTCGTTGCTCTTCAATTTTTTTTGCTAAGTAATATTTCATAACTAGCTTTTATTTCTACTATACTTCTTAAAAATTTAAATTACTTTACTTATTTCTCTTCTTTTTCTTATTATTTGAAGAGTCAAACTAAAGTTTAATTAATAATCTTAATACTAGTTTTACTATCTGTTATAGATAAACACTTACTTCTTTTATTAAGTTTATTGTTTTATTCTCTTTTATATTGCATAAATAGAAATTCTTATCATTTTTAACCTTTCCTTCTCAACAAGATGTTTGTAATTCGAAATATAAATATATGCTCATAGACTTGTTTTAAGGTCAATAGAGCACTGTTTAAAAATCCTAATTTTAAGCAAAAGAACAAAGCTATAATGTTTTTGCTCCATAATTAATGAATTTAACAGAATTATCTACAGTGACTATTCCTCTATTTACAAAAATATAAATATCAGAAATATATTTTGCTACATTAGAACATTTTCTTAAGGTCAAATATCTCAACATTTTTAATGATACTCTGCCACTAGTAAAAATTTTCATTTTTCAGCTATCCTCAAAAATTTAGTTCCTGAGGGTAATTGATCTTATAATCCTGGAATTGAAAGTTAAAGTAACTACTTAAGCTCCCCCCCTTCTTTAGCAGAATTTATGATGATCTCAGAGTTTCGATAATTTAGAGTAATTTTAATGATAACAGGAATTTTTTTATTTTATACTACCCATCTGGTGATTTCTTTAACCATTTAAAGATTCTCTCCTTAAGTTCTTTTCCTTCCTTTTTATTTTCTAAGTATGGACAACAAATATTTATTTCAATAGCATAGAAGTTAACACTATAGACCACTCTTGTACTTTTACTCAATCTTTTTTTCTATATTAGGATATAAAAGTGGCAATAAGAATCTTATCAGGAAAGTCTTTCTTAGTATAATTTGCTCCTTCTATTCAATATTTTCAAGTTTTATCTCTTATCATCGCTAGATTTAAAAATGAGGCTAAAGAATTATTAGAGTTATAGATAGTATTCTACTTAACTTTGGCATTTATGAATGTATTTATGTCTATACATTACGAGAAGGAACAGCAGATTTAAGAAGGTTTTTTTATCTATTATAATTTATCTGCAAATCCTTACATTTTTATTTCTCTTAAATTATCCAATTCATGTTTAGAGCCATTAACCATAAGCATACTAATTGATGTCTATTTAGTTTCTTACAAAAAAGATAACTTATTCCAGTCTTATTCTTAGTAGTCTGTTTTATCTATTAGATGTAATCTAGAGATTTCCTTTTATTGGATTAGAATAGGATTCAGTAAGATCATAGTGTATTATTTATATAGATCTGCTAAACAAGGAGGCATCTAATCTTATTTATATTGAGAAGATGTTTGATAGTATTGAAGGAAGAACACTTTTTCAGCATCTTAGAGAATAAAACTTTCTCTGAGATTGATACTGGCACTAGAGTCTTTCTACAGTAACCTGAATTCCTCTTTTCTAATCGATGGGTAAACAACTCGATGACTTCATTACAACAATGAAGTTATGCAAGGGAGTTCACATTCTCCTGTACTCCTCCTCTTATATTATGATATAGTGATTAGACATCTATAGGAAAGAAATACACATCTAGGTATCAATCTGCACAATATGAACTTTGTATGCAGAGCGTGGGCAGATGACCTTATACTCATTTCTTGTTCTGCTTAAAAGATGTAATAACTTATAGATTAATGCAATAGAGTTTTTCCGTGAATTTTTCTGTAAATAAAAAATAATAAAACTGAAGCAATACAATTTTTTATAAAAAGAAGAGCTAAAAATCTAATAAAACTTGAAACTGGAAGATTAACATATCAAATAGAAGAATCAAGTGACACACCTCGGAGTCATAATACAAGAAAATGGTCATTTGATCAATTACTATAAATAGAGAATTTAAACATATTTAGAATTGGTAAAGAAATTAATTTATACTCTCAGCCGATACAAGAATGTTACTCCCTGACACTTTAAAATGCTTTGTCGCATGTTTACGTTGCCTAAGGCTGAATAAGTTTGAGAATTAGTTCTTTGAATTATAATGAGTGCTCATAGTTTATGAAAGAGAAGATAAATAAAAGTATGCGTATAATTGCGAGGAAGACTTTACAGTCGCCTATCTCTGTCTTTAATGATTCCTGTTACGTAGACTTTAACTGACTCTCTTTTGAGCATATTATGGTTAGTCGCTTTTTCCGTTTCTACTTTAAAAAAAAGAAAGAAACTAGGACTTATCCGGAATTCGATATAGGAAGACTCTTTGAATACAATTGAAACTAAAAATCTTTGTACTTTTAGTAAGTTAAAAGGATGTTTTAATATTACGGAATTAGCAATGACGACCAAATCATGATTTCTAATTAACTTTCTTTTGAGAATCTTATTGAAGAAAAAAATAAGAAACAAATTCTATTAAGAAGCAACTATACTATATAGAGACATGCCCACTGCACAGATATTTAGAGAGCAACTTGTAGGATTTTAGAAATTTCCTGAAATAAATTATAATAAACTAAACAAAGAATATAAAAAAGAAATAATCTCAATCTTTAAATTACGAACTAATTCTTACAGTTTTCAATATGACTTATATATGCGTCATTATCCTGTAAAAAATTACCTTTGTAAAATTGGTGGAAAAGACATGTTTAGACATATCTTGGAATGTGTCTACTATTAGGACATAGTTAGAAATATCTCTGATAGATTTCCTGGAAAAAACTTGGAAAAACTAGCAACTTACGATTAACTCTCAATAAACTTACAGTTCACTTCTCATAAGTAAATGGATGCAGATCTTCAGATACAAATTTTTCATAAGAATCTACGAAAAAAAAGAATTGAAATTGTAGAACAAAACACAGATAATTGATTTGAGCCTAAAGAAGAACAATAAGAAAGCACAAGAAACAACGGGAAAAGTTGGAAGATGGAAAGAACGATGGTTGAACTTTTTGAAGATAATTAAAATGAAGTATCTGATTTATATCAGTAACTTAATTTGATTAACATTTTTATTAAAGTGATTTGTTGTTCTTAAGAAGTTTACTATTTCTTAGGTAGCATTTAATTAGCTAATAAATAAGTTAAGTTAATTTATCTGATTAAGAAAGTAAATCTTACTAGCATGGTAACTTTATTTAATCAGCTTTGCTAATATTTTAGTAGTTAAAATAGGTTTTCTTAGCAATATTTGTTCAAGTAGTTTTAAATATTTGTTCTTAAAGTTAATTAAATGAAAAGTCTATTTTAAATGGGAATAAGCCTCAAGATGGTGGTAAAAATGAAGTGTTTTAGTATCTAATAATTAGGGAATTGATAATTATAAGGTTAGTTTTATTGATTTAGAATATGAGTTATTAATAATGAATTAGATGGTTAAAGTTATGAGACTTAGCTTATTAAGATATTAAGCAATTAAATGATTTATAAATGGTATTATTTAATATTATTATATCCAGTGTTAAGAAGCTATATCATAAACTCTTCAAGATTTAGTGGAAGTTTTAATAAATAGATATCCTTATTTACCAAATTTACTTATGCTTAGGATATCTATTTTAGTAATGTTATCAAATTATTTTGCTAACTGCTTTAGGAAAAACATTTGAAATGAACTGAATCGGGTTCTCATAAATTTGAAAATGATTGATTGACTTTATAAACCTAAATAGCTACAATTGTAATATAAAGCCAATAAATATCCTTGTAGTAGCTTTTGATTTATATAAACTAGTTCTACTATTAGTAGTAGCAAGTTCTTTTATACCATCAAGCATTTTATTTAGTTTTAAGTAATTAAAATGATTAAGAAGTTATTTTTATTCTATTCATTTAATTTATACCATTTAAGCTTATCTAAATAGAAATCTACCAAACCAACTAGTAAATGCATTATTCAAATTGCTATATGAGTCTTCTTAAAGAAAACGAAGATTCAGACTCTTTAATTTAAAAATAAATAAGAATGTAATTGTAATTCTAGTCCTTTTATACCTTTTACTAAACTTTCTAAATTGAACTAAGATCAAAAGCTTTACTTTAGCATATTTATTAAGCTTATTATAGCTATTAAAGCAATTCTAAATTTAGATATTCTATAAATCTTAAAAACACTAAATAAGCAGCTTCATTTTCTAAAGGAATATTACGTTTTAGTAAGATAAGGTAAATTAATAATGGCTATATTTTAATAGCTCTTATATTTTGCTAGCTTGCTTAAATTTTCCTTTAAAAAGGCTTAATAAATCGTATTAATGACTTATCTATAAATTGAAAGCTATTTAATTTGCTAGCTTTAGACTTAATCATTTGTTTAGTTAGATTAAAGCATTATTCATTTAAAAAGCAGATTTGAATAAACTAAATTTTTATTTTAAGATTGTTTCAAACAAAATCTGAAAAGCCTTTCAGGAATTTAAATTAACTATAATTTCTGGATATTTTCTATAATTTCACTAATAGTCTATTATTCTCATAGCTAAAGTCCTTTTAATTTAGAAATTTACCTAAAGAATAGATTTTTTGAAATACAATGATTACTCCTTTAGAGCAGGAATGTTCACTACACAACAATATTGTAATGAATATATATTAATTAGCTCTTATTTTATAAGTCTATCTTATACAATAATAGAGACTAATGCTATTTAAAAGTTAATGAATTAGCATCAACACTCTTATAGCTAGAATTAAGTCAATACCCTTCTAACTCATTTTATATTAGTTTAATTTCTTCTTTCATTAAAGGCTATAAATCTAATAAAAACGCTAAATACCAAAATATAATAAAAGCACTAATTTTATACTTAAGACTTGAAAGCTTAACTTTATTGAAAGAAAATATTAATTTAATTGTGAGGCTAGCTAGGGAATGCTTAATATTTATTTTAAATAGCTTTAAAAGGGATAGTATAACCAATATTTGTAATAACTAGAACAGGGTTACTAACAATACCCTAATTATTTTCAATTACTAACTTTAAATCAAATGCTTAGAGACATTTATCTCTTATTTTTTCCATATTAAACCTCTAAAATTACTCTGCTTATCAACAATCTTCCTCTAATTATTACCAAAACAATTGTTCGCCGATAATTCAATAGATATTATCAGGATCATTTTCAAGCCCTAATACTAAATCATATGCTAAAGCATCTAAGACTCCTAACTACTTTTTATAATTCATACTTTATTCATCCAAGTCCTCATACAAACCTTTATAATGGAGATCGCCTCTAACAGCTCCAACAAAGATAAACAAACTACTCAAGTTCTAAAATTCGTAAATACTCAATCTCATTGTTGTCTGGAATATTCTCCAAAATAATTAAACTATATCTTAAGGTAAAATCAAGTTCTGGGCCTCCTATTCTCATCTACTAACTATAATCCTTATTTTTACCATTACATTTTTCTCTTATGAACAAGTCTCATTATTCTAAAGATATCCAATAACTCAGGGACATTTCTTACAATCTACTCTTAAGGCCAACTTTCAGAATAATTACGAGAAACTATTTCAATAAATTGATTTATAAGCAGCAAAGAATTGCTTACATCGGTAAATTTTTTTGATTGAATGATTTAAATTCCTTTTATACTTGTTTTATTCCTCCGAGGCTTCTTGTTATAATCCTTCTTAATAAATATTTCCTTAAGTATCTTTTACTACTTCCATAGTTTTTTGCTCACTAAACACTTAATTTGGTATTTAATAAGTTCTAAATTTAATTGCTCTTATTTTGTTTGTTTGGAACTATAACAGCCTGCTGCTTTAATTTTTACAGTATATATTTATTTTTGAAATTGGTTTTCCAACTCTTTTACTAGATATTAACTTAAGCCTTTATTCTTAAAGATTAGTTTCTTTTTTACTATTTTTGCTGCTTTAAACTATCCATATTGATAATTTTAGCTAGAAATTCCATTGATAGGGAATTTATCCGTAGTTTACTTGTCTAATTAATTTGGTAGAGTAGTTAGGTTCTTAATCCCCTTATAAAGAGTTTGATTTATAAATCTACTTAACTTTGGTTGTTCCTGAGTATCTATTGATCCTTTATAATCTCTTAAGGTAGCCTAATGAGATATTTTAGGCCATCTAATGATCTAAAAAGCTGAAAGCCATATAGCTACTGAAGCCATTTGCAATCTAAACTAAGCTTTTTATTATTTTTTAATATCCATTCAAATTATGCAATTTGTATAAAAGAGTCAATAGTTTAGTTATTCTAAATAGATGCTTAGAATCTAAGCCATTAATAAATAATCCTATATTGCTATATAGCTTAATTAAGATGCTAGACCTATTTAGAGCTATTAAGCAAATCTAATTTGCTACTAATATAAGCATACTAATATCTAAAATTCATATCCTTTCTAACAAAATCAGGCCAAACTTATCTAGTACTATCAGTTATTACTTAACACTCTCATAGTCATCCAATAATACCTAAACACTTACTCTTTAGCTACAAACAAAAAATCTCATATAGCTCTTCCAATACCTTACAAACCTAACCAACTTCAAACCTCTTATATTAAATAACAACAACCATAAATTACCCTTTCAATCAACACTTCAACTCATAAAGAACACTAAGCAAGAAAGCAAATCTAAAAAAATCTAAATTAAGACATCAAAAAATCGTACTAGTTTCTTAACATAAAGAAGAAGGAAATGTAAGAAAATTTAATTAAGCAATTGATCAAAATTAATATTTAAACTAAAAAGATATTTGGACATCTTTAATTGTAAGATTTCTTCTTCCAATTAAAGACATTTAAATGTTTCATCACTTCCTATCAACATTTATACATCCTTCTATTTTAACTAGATCAAGTAGCAATCGGTGTAATATTTTTATTTCTAAATCTATCTCTACTGCTTTACTACTAGGAAACATATTTATATACACTTAATTATAAAGAATAAAACTTTTATTTCAAATCTTATACTATAGTCATTCCCTTATGTCTCAATAGTAGTTACATCTTCAAAAGTGTCATAATCTTCATAGATGCAATAAGGGCTATCAATAAGCAAATGACGGTCTTAAAGATCTTTTCGGAAATTTAATTATTAGGTTCTGAGCTTATATACTTATAATTTCTCTTCTATATGATTTGTTTAGTTAATTCTGGAAATTAATATAGATTTTTAAATTATTCAGTATAGTAGGCATTCTATCAAATGGTTGCAGCTGTATCAAATTTAAATTTACATTTTTATATGTCAATTATTTTAAACTGCAATTATGTAGTTATCTAAGGATTATAGTATGCAGCCATCTAATTACTCATATCCTTATTCCAATTACAAAACCCTATACTTAGATAATCAATACTTTCAAATTAAACTATTTAACCTCAGACCCATAATGTGCTTCAAGGGCATTCAATTCATATCAATATAACACCATTAGTTAATTGTACCTTAGAATGCTTTACTTGAGATAAATTATATACTTTATTCTATTTTATTTACTATAGCAGAGATTCCTTGTTAAGTACTTCAAGGCATTAATTCTTCTCTATATTCAGTATTTGAAGAGTGATAAGTCTCACAAATTTTTAAATGTCAAGGTGACATTTTAAGTATATACAGTAATTAGTTAAATGATTAAAGGAAATAATGTATTTTAGATTTGAAGATGTTGATTTGATGATAATAGCGATGATTTAATTAGTATATAGATATAGGTATAGGTATAGCTTAATGATTATTTAATTATAGTTTTGATTAGATAAATAGTAGAGTAATCTAAGTAGTACTTGTATAATTTGAATATAAGGATGTATTTAAAGGTAGCTTTTTTGACTGTGTTGAATATGTTTTGGTATATTTTAAGTTGTATGTTAGTATCTGAATAATGATAATATATGAATAATAGATTTTTAAATATATTTAGATAAAATTTGATTCTTTATTTATTTCAGATGCTTTAAATATTTTAATAATTAATAACATATTTAACTAATTATAGATCTTTAAACTACTTCTTTACATATGAGATTATATTTATTATAAATACTATTAATAATATAAATATTATTATGTTTATCAGTCACTTACTTTCAATACTTCTATAACTCAATTTCTCTAAATCAATCCTCATTATTGAAATTCTTGGCTATTCTATAGCAAAAACATATCCATATTTACCTCTTATTTTCATCTCTGTTAAAGCTAAAATATCTTTAAAAATTTAACTTTATTCTCATTATTCTTTGTTTCTTTTATATATTCTTCTTGAATATTCTTTCGTAGATCAATTTTTTAGACCTCCAAATATGACAAAAGGTTGTAAAGAAACTATAGGAAAAGTAACGGCCTCAGGAAGATTCAAATTTTACTTACTCCATCTATCATTCTATATGTTATACTTTAATATTTCTTTTAAGTATTATTTTTTCTAATTTATACCTCCAAAAGAATAAATATTTTATTAATCTTTATCTACTACTAAAGTTTAATCTGTTATTTAGAATGGAAATTAAGAGCAGTTTTATCATTTACTTTAGTTTCCTATCTTTAACTTTTCTACTGATTATAAAACTTTAGAATTATCAGTAAATCCTCCAACCACATAAAGATATTTTTAAGCAGCTGCTATTCCAAAGCCACTTCTTCCCTCATTTAGATCACTAAATTTTATATTATTACCTTCAAAATCAAATTATCAAGTTTCTTTTATTCTTTTATTTTAATTTTAGTTATATCCTCCAATTAAATATAACTTATTTTAATATTCTATACTTTTACTAGCATCAGGAATTGTAATTTAAACTTGGACTTATCTTATTTACTCTGTTTAAATATTAAATAAACTTAATTTTTAAATTTAGTAATCAAAAAAGTGAATATAGGATGATAAAAAGTGTTAGGTTAGTTTATCTTTACTGTTATTTAATTTTTCTTACTTAGTATTGTATTATAGTTTCTATCTTATTAGTTAGATTTAACTTTAAGTTAATTTAGATAGCTTTTGTATTAAAGCTGGTTATATAGTGGAATATAGTTAGACTGCTTATGTTATATTAGATTTTAGTTGGTTTTAGATATTAGTAAATAGGGAATTAGGATGATTGTATAATATTTGAGTGTTATTAGTTGTAGATAAAAGTAGGTTAATGGTAGTGTATTGGATGATATTAGTATATGGTATTATGAGAGTATTAGTAATGTTTGATAATTTGGTTGTAATGGTTTTAGATTTTTGCATAATTTAGCTTTTGGTTTCTTTTAATTTCTATCTAGCATCTTAAATCTTTTATATGTATTATTAGTTTTAAAATATCATTCTTATTAAATCACTTTCTTAAGCTAAGTAAATCTAAAATGGAATCCTTTTTAACAAATAGGACATTACATTATGCCTTATAATCAGTACTGAGTATTCAAACACAAACCACAGTAAATATGTCCACAAGGTAAGACAGTTGGAAGAGCATTAGTTAAGTTGTAATCTTCTAAGCAGATTAAGCATTTTGGTAACGCTTACATTTTTATTATTATTTAGACTACAAAAACTATAAAGGTAATTTATAACAGTTAGCATCAAAAATTCTAACCATTATAAATTAAAATATCTATTATTACATTATTTAAAAGACAATATTAAGCTATTATATAAAGTATCAATCTCCCAATCCACATGCCGCCAATCTTAGATCGGGACTACTTGGTAAATTTAATAAAGGTATTAAATAGCTTTTACTACTTAATCAGATTTTTGATATTATTTTTAAGAAAAACATCTCTGCCGCAAAATCTTTAAAATACTAGGAGGAAAGTACTAAGAAAAAGGGAACAGAATTCTTAAAACTAAGCTTCCTATCAAAAAAAGTAGGTAAATTAGAACATTTAATAAGAAAAAAGTTTTCGGCATATCTTAAAATGTAGGAAGAAAAGAACGAGAAAAGAAGCAAAAAAAAACAGAAAGAGAATAAGAAGCTTGGAACTGCTAAAAGACTAGGAGTTACTTATGAAAAAAAATTTAGAAGAAAAGAACTACAACCAAAGATTCAGTACGACAGAAAGGCAAGAAATGAAATCGTTCAAGCATTTCTCAGATATCTGAATTAAAAATAAGGTAAAAATATTGAGAATATGAAATTCCTCCAGACAGAAATAATTATTATTTGATTCAAAAATAAAGAAACACTCACACAATTCGGAAATAATTAAACGTGGAAATGTAGAATTTGTAATGTCAAAAGAGCAAAGAAATATAGAGGAATTCTAC
>CAMPDV010001816.1:0-88239 GCA_946699065.1 Loxodes magnus | reverse complement strand
ATCAAGTTTTGAGAAGTAATAAGTATTTAGAAAAGTGAAGAAGTAAAGTAAGAAAGGAAGATAGAATTTCAGTTTTAAGTAGTATGCTTTGAGAAGTAATAAGTATTTAGAAAAGTGAAGAAGTAAAGTAAGAAAGGAAGATAGAATTTCAGTTTTAAGTAGTATGCTTTGAGAAGTAATAAGTATTTTGAAAAGTGAAGAAGTAAAGTAAGAAAAGAAGATAGAGATTCAATTTTAAGGAGTATTTTTTGAGAAGTAATAAGTATTTTGAAAAGTAAAGAAGTAAAGTAAGAAAGGAAGATATAATTTTAGTTTTAGGGATTAAGCTTTGAAAAGTAATAATTATTTTGAAAAGTGAAGAAGTAAAGTAAGAAAAGAAGATAGAATTTCAGTTTTAGGGAGTATGCTTTGAAAAGTAATAAGTATTTAGAAAAGTGAAGAAGTAAAGTAAGAAAAGAAGATAGAATTTCAGTTTTAAGGATCAAGTTTTGAGAAGTAATAATTATTTAGAAAAGTGAAGAAGTAAAGTAAGAAAAGAAGATAGAATTTCAGTTTTAAGTAGTAAGTATTATAAGTAATAATTATTTAGAAAAGTGAAGAAGTAAAGTAAGAAAAGAAGATAGAGATTCAATTTTAAGGAGTATGTTTTGAGAAGTAATAAGTATTTAGAAAAGTGAAGAAGTAAAGTAAGAAAAGAAGATAGAATTTCAGTTTTAAGGATCAAGTTTTGAGAAGTAATAAGTATTTTGAAAAGTGAAGAAGTAAAGTAAGAAAAGAAGATAGAATTTCAGTTTTAAGGATCAAGTTTTGAGAAGTAATAATTATTTTGAAAAGTGAAGAAGTAAAGTAAGAAAAGAAGATAGAATTTCAGTTTTAAGGATCAAGTTTTGAGAAGTAATAATTATTTTGAAAAGTAAAGAAGTAAAGTAAGAAAGGAAGATATAATTTCAGTTTTAAGTAGTAAGTATTAGAAGTAATTAGTATTTAGAAAAGTGAAGAAGTAAAGTAAGAAAAGAAGATAGAATTCAGTTTTAAGTAGTATGTTTTGAGAAGTAATAAGTATTTTGAAAAGTAAAGAAGTAAAGTAAGAAAGGAAGATAGAATTTCAGTTTTAGGGAGTATGCTTTGAGAAGTAATAATTATTTAGAAAAGTGAAGAAGTAAAGTAAGAAAGGAAGATAGAATTTCAGTTTTAAGTAGTATGCTTGAAGAAGTAATAAGTATTTAGAAAAGTGAAGAAGTAAAGTAAGAAAAGAAGATAGAATTTCAGTTTTAAGGATCAAGTTTTGAGAAGTAATAATTATTTAGAAAAGTGAAGAAGTAAAGTAAGAAAAGAAGATAGAATTCAGTTTTAAGTAGTATGTTTTGAGAAGTAATAAGTATTTTGAAAAGTAAAGAAGTAAAGTAAGAAAGGAAGATAGAATTTCAGTTTTAAGTAGTATTCTTGGAGAAGTAATAATTATTTTGAAAAGTGAAGAAGTAAAGTAAGAAAGGAAGATAGAATTTCAGTTTTAGGGATATAGCTTTGAAAAGTAATAATTATTTAGAAAAGTGAAGAAGTAAAGTAAGAAAAGAAGATAGAATTTCAGTTTTAAGGATCAAGTTTTGAGAAGTAATAATTATTTAGAAAAGTGAAGAAGTAAAGTAAGAAAAGAAGATAGAATTTCAGTTTTAAGTAGTAAGTATTATAAGTAATAATTATTTAGAAAAGTGAAGAAGTAAAGTAAGAAAAGAAGATAGAGATTCAATTTTAAGGAGTATGTTTTGAGAAGTAATAAGTATTTAGAAAAGTGAAGAAGTAAAGTAAGAAAAGAAGATAGAATTTCAGTTTTAAGGATCAAGTTTTGAGAAGTAATAATTATTTTGAAAAGTGAAGAAGTAAAGTAAGAAAAGAAGATAGAATTTAAGTTTAAAAGAGTATACTTTGAAAAGTAATAAGTATTTTGAAAAGTGAAGAAGTAAAGTAAGAAAGGAAGATAGAATTTCAGTTTTAAGTATTATGCTTTGATAAGAAATAATTAGTTAGAAAAGTGAAGAAGTAAAGTAAGAAAAGAAGATAGAATTTCAGTTTTAAGGATCAAGTTTTGAGAAGTAATAAGTATTTAGAAAAGTGAAGAAGTAAAGTAAGAAAGGAAGATAGAATTTCAGTTTTAAGGATCAAGTTTTGAGAAGTAATAATTATTTTGAAAAGTGAAGAAGTAAAGTAAGAAAAGAAGATAGAATTTCTGTTTTAAGGATTAAGCTTTGAAAAGTAATAATTATTTTGAAAAGTGAAGAAGTAAAGTAAAAAAAGGAAGATAGAATTTCAGTTTTAGGGATTAAGCTTTGAAAAGTAATAATTATTTTGAAAAGTGAAGAAGTAAAGTAAGAAAAGAAGATAGAGATTCAATTTTAAGGAGTATGCTTTGAGAAGTAATAATTATTTAGAAAAGTGAAGAAGTAAAGTAAGAAAAGAAGATAGAATTTCAGTTTTAAGGATCAAGTTTTGAGAAGTAATAAGTATTTAGAAAAGTGAAGAAGTAAAGTAAGAAAAGAAGATAGAATTTCAGTTTTAAGGAGTATGTTTTGAGAAGTAATAATTATTTTGAAAAGTGAAGAAGTAAAGTAAGAAAGGAAGATAG
Organism: Loxodes magnus; assembly: GCA_946699065.1. Taxonomy (NCBI): domain Eukaryota; phylum Ciliophora; class Karyorelictea; order Loxodida; family Loxodidae; genus Loxodes; species Loxodes magnus. The sequence continues at coordinate 85,619 of CAMPDV010001816.1, read as the reverse complement.
AATTTCAGTTTTAAGTAGTATGCTTGAAGAAGTAATAAGTATTTAGAAAAGTGAAGAAGTAAAGTAAGAAAAGAAGATAGAATTTCAGTTTTAAGTAGTATTCTTGGAGAAGTAATAAGTATTTAGAAAAGTGAAGAAGTAAAGTAAGAAAGGAAGATAGAATTTCAGTTTTAGGGATATAGCTTTGAAAAGTAATAATTATTTAGAAAAGTGAAGAAGTAAAGTAAGAAAAGAAGATAGAATTTCAGTTTTAAGGATCAAGTTTTGAGAAGTAATAATTATTTAGAAAAGTGAAGAAGTAAAGTAAGAAAAGAAGATAGAATTTCAGTTTTAAGTAGTAAGTATTATAAGTAATAATTATTTAGAAAAGTGAAGAAGTAAAGTAAGAAAAGAAGATAGAGATTCAATTTTAAGGAGTATGTTTTGAGAAGTAATAAGTATTTAGAAAAGTGAAGAAGTAAAGTAAGAAAAGAAGATAGAATTTCAGTTTTAAGGATCAAGTTTTGAGAAGTAATAATTATTTTGAAAAGTGAAGAAGTAAAGTAAGAAAAGAAGATAGAATTTAAGTTTAAAAGAGTATACTTTGAAAAGTAATAAGTATTTTGAAAAGTGAAGAAGTAAAGTAAGAAAAGAAGATAGAATTTCAGTTTTAGGGATTAAGCTTTGAAAAGTAATAAGTATTTAGAAAAGTGAAGAAGTAAAGTAAGAAAAGAAGATAGAATTTCAGTTTTAAGGATCAAGTTTTGAGAAGTAATAAGTATTTAGAAAAGTGAAGAAGTAAAGTAAGAAAGGAAGATAGAATTTCAGTTTTAAGGATCAAGTTTTGAGAAGTAATAATTATTTTGAAAAGTGAAGAAGTAAAGTAAGAAAAGAAGATAGAATTTCAGTTTTAGGGAGTATGCTTTGAAAAGTAATAATTATTTTGAAAAGTGAAGAAGTAAAGTAAAAAAAGGAAGATAGAATTTCAGTTTTAGGGATTAAGCTTTGAAAAGTAATAATTATTTTGAAAAGTGAAGAAGTAAAGTAAGAAAAGAAGATAGAATTTCAGTTTTAGGGATTAAGTATTAGAAGTAATAAGTATTTAGAAAAGTGAAGAAGTAAAGTAAGAAAAGAAGATAGAATTTCAGTTTTAAGGATCAAGTTTTGAGAAGTAATAAGTATTTAGAAAAGTGAAGAAGTAAAGTAAGAAAAGAAGATAGAATTTCAGTTTTAAGGAGTATGTTTTGAGAAGTAATAATTATTTTGAAAAGTGAAGAAGTAAAGTAAGAAAAGAAGATAGAATTTCAGTTTTAAGGATCAAGTTTTGAAAAGTAATAATTATTTTGAAAAGTGAAGAAGTAAAGTAAGAAAAGAAGATAGAATTTCAGTTTTAAGTAGTAAGTATTATAAGTAATAAGTATTTAGAAAAGTGAAGAAGTAAAGTAAGAAAAGAAGATAGAATTTCAGTTTTAAGGAGTATGTTTAAAGAAGTAATAAGTATTTAGAAAAGTGAAGAAGTAAAGTAAGAAAAGAAGATAGAGTTTCAGTTTTAAGGAGTATGTTTTGAGAAGTAATAATTATTTTGAAAAGTGAAGAAGTAAAGTAAGAAAAGAAGATAGAATTTCAGTTTTAAGGATCAAGTTTTGAGAAGTAATAAGTATTTAGAAAAGTGAAGAATTAAAGTAAGAAAGGAAGATAGAATTTCAGTTTTAGGGAGTATGCTTTGAGAAGTAATAATTATTTAGAAAAGTGAAGAAGTAAAGTAAGAAAAGAAGATAGAGATTCAATTTTAAGGAGTATGCTTTGTGAAGTAATAAGTATTTAGAAAAGTGAAGAAGTAAAGTAAGAAAAGAAGATAGAATTTCAGTTTTAAGGATCAAGTTTTGAGAAGTAATAATTATTTTGAAAAGTGAAGAAGTAAAGTAAGAAAAGAAGATAGAATTTCAGTTTTAAGGATCAAGTTTTGAGAAGTAATAATTATTTTGAAAAGTGAAGAAGTAAAGTAAGAAAAGAAGATAGAATTTCAGTTTTAAGGATCAAGTTTTGAGAAGTAATAAGTATTTTGAAAAGTGAAGAAGTAAAGTAAGAAAGGAAGATAGAATTTCAGTTTTAGGGAGTATGCTTTGAGAAGTAATAATTATTTAGAAAAGTGAAGAAGTAAAGTAAGAAAGGAAGATAGAATTTCAGTTTTAGGGAGTATGCTTTGAAAAGTAATAATTATTTTGAAAAGTGAAGAAGTAAAGTAAGAAAAGAAGATAGAATTTCAGTTTTAAGTAGTATGTTTTGAAAAGTAATAAGTATTTTGAAAAGTGAAGAAGTAAAGTAAGAAAGGAAGATATAATTTCAGTTTTAAGGATCAAGTTTTGAGAAGTAATAAGTATTTAGAAAAGTGAAGAAGTAAAGTAAGAAAAGAAGATAGAATTTCAGTTTTAAGTAGTATGTTTTGAGAAGTAATAAGTATTTTGAAAAGTGAAGAAGTAAAGTAATAAAAGAAGATAGAATTTCAGTTTTAAGGATCAAGTTTTGAGAAGTAATAATTATTTTGAAAAGTGAAGAAGTAAAGTAAGAAAGGAAGATATAATTTCAGTTTTAAGTAGTATACTTTAGTAGTAATAATTATTTTGAAAAGTGAAGAAGTAAAGTAAGAAAGGAAGATAGAATTTCAGTTTTAAGTAGTAAGTATAAGAAGTAATAAGTATTTAGAAAAGTGAAGAAGTAAAGTAAGAAAAGAAGATAGAATTTCAGTTTTAAGGATTAAGCTTTGAAAAGTAATAATTATTTAGAAAAGTGAAGAAGTAAAGTAAGAAAAGAAGATAGAAATTCAGTTTTAAGTAGTATGTTTTGAGAAGTAATAAGTATTTTGAAAAGTGAAGAAGTAAAGTAATAAAAGAAGATAGAATTTCAGTTTTAAGTAGTATACTTTAGAAGTAATAATTATTTTGAAAAGTGAAGAAGTAAAGTAAGAAAGGAAGATAGAATTTCAGTTTTAAGTAGTAAGTATAAGAAGTAATAAGTATTTAGAAAAGTGAAGAAGTAAAGTAAGAAAAGAAGATAGAATTTCAGTTTTAAGGATTAAGCTTTGAAAAGTAATAATTATTTAGAAAAGTGAAGAAGTAAAGTAAGAAAAGAAGATAGAATTTCAGTTTTAAGTAGTATGTTTTGAGAAGTAATAAGTATTTTGAAAAGTGAAGAAGTAAAGTAATAAAAGAAGATAGAATTTCAGTTTTAAGTAGTATACTTTAGAAGTAATAATTATTTTGAAAAGTGAAGAAGTAAAGTAAGAAAGGAAGATATAATTTCAGTTTTAAGGATCAAGTTTTGAGAAGTAATAATTATTTTGAAAAGTGAAGAAGTAAAGTAAGAAAGGAAGATAGAATTTCAGTTTTAAGGATCAAGTTTTGAGAAGTAATAAGTATTTAGAAAAGTGAAGAAGTAAAGTAAGAAAATAAGATAGAGATTCAATTTTAAGGAGTATGTTTTGAGAAGTAATAAGTATTTAGAAAAGTGAAGAAGTAAAGTAAGAAAGGAAGATAGAATTTCAGTTTTAAGTAGTATACTTTAGAAGTAATAAGTATTTAGAAAAGTGAAGAAGTAAAGTAAGAAAAGAAGATAGAATTTCAGTTTTAAGGATCAAGTTTTGAGAAGTAATAAGTATTTAGAAAAGTGAAGAAGTAAAGTAAGAAAAGAAGATAGAATTTCAGTTTTAAGGATCAAGTTTTGAGAAGTAATAATTATTTTGAAAAGTGAAGAAGTAAAGTAAGAAAAGAAGATAGAATTCAGTTTTAAGTAGTATTTTTTGAGAAGTAATAAGTATTTTGAAAAGTAAAGAAGTAAAGTAAGAAAGGAAGATATAATTTTAGTTTTAGGGATTAAGCTTTGAAAAGTAATAAGTATTTAGAAAAGTGAAGAAGTAAAGTAAGAAAATAAGATAGAGATTCAATTTTAAGGATCAAGTTTTGAGAAGTAATAATTATTTTGAAAAGTGAAGAAGTAAAGTAAGAAAAGAAGATAGAATTCAGTTTTAAGTAGTATTTTTTGAGAAGTAATAATTATTTAGAAAAGTGAAGAAGTAAAGTAAGAAAGGAAGATAGAATTTCAGTTTTAAGTAGTATGCTTTGAAAAGTAATAATTATTTTGAAAAGTGAAGAAGTAAAGTAAGAAAAGAAGATAGAATTTCAGTTTTAAGTAGTATGTTTTGAAAAGTAATAAGTATTTTGAAAAGTGAAGAAGTAAAGTAAGAAAGGAAGATATAATTTCAGTTTTAAGGATCAAGTTTTGAGAAGTAATAAGTATTTAGAAAAGTGAAGAAGTAAAGTAAGAAAAGAAGATAGAATTTCAGTTTTAAGTAGTATGTTTTGAGAAGTAATAAGTATTTTGAAAAGTGAAGAAGTAAAGTAATAAAAGAAGATAGAATTTCAGTTTTAAGGATCAAGTTTTGAGAAGTAATAATTATTTTGAAAAGTGAAGAAGTAAAGTAAGAAAGGAAGATATAATTTCAGTTTTAAGTAGTAAGTATTATAAGTAATAAGTATTTAGAAAAGTGAAGAAGTAAAGTAAGAAAAGAAGATAGAATTTCAGTTTTAAGGAGTATGTTTTGAGAAGTAATAATTATTTTGAAAAGTGAAGAAGTAAAGTAAAAAAAGGAAGATAGAATTTCAGTTTTAGGGATTAAGCTTTGAAAAGTAATAATTATTTTGAAAAGTGAAGAAGTAAAGTAAGAAAAGAAGATAGAATTTCAGTTTTAAGTAGTATGTTTTGAGAAGTAATAAGTATTTTGAAAAGTGAAGAAGTAAAGTAATAAAAGAAGATAGAATTTCAGTTTTAAGTAGTATACTTTAGAAGTAATAATTATTTTGAAAAGTGAAGAAGTAAAGTAAGAAAGGAAGATATAATTTCAGTTTTAAGGATCAAGTTTTGAGAAGTAATAATTATTTTGAAAAGTGAAGAAGTAAAGTAAGAAAGGAAGATAGAATTTCAGTTTTAAGGATCAAGTTTTGAGAAGTAATAATTATTTAGAAAAGTGAAGAAGTAAAGTAAGAAAAGAAGATAGAGATTCAATTTTAAGGATCAAGTTTTGAGAAGTAATAAGTATTTTGAAAAGTGAAGAAGTAAAGTAAGAAAGGAAGATAGAATTTCAGTTTTAGGGAGTATGCTTTGAGAAGTAATAATTATTTAGAAAAGTGAAGAAGTAAAGTAAGAAAAGAAGATAGAGATTCAATTTTAAGGAGTATGTTTTGAGAAGTAATAAGTATTTTGAAAAGTGAAGAAGCGAAGTAAGAAAAGAAGATAGAATTCAGTTTTAAGTAGTATGTTTTGAGAAGTAATAAGTATTTAGAAAAGTGAAGAAGTAAAGTAAGAAAAGAATATAGAATTTCAGTTTTAAGGATCAAGTTTTGAGAAGTAATAAGTATTTAGAAAAGTGAAGAAGTAAAGTAAGAAAGGAAGATAGAATTTCTGTTTTAAGGATTAAGCTTTGAAAAGTAATAATTATTTTGAAAAGTGAAGAAGTAAAGTAAGAAAAGAAGATAGAATTTCAGTTTTAAGGATCAAGTTTTGAGAAGTAATAAGTATTTAGAAAAGTGAAGAAGTAAAGTAAGAAAGGAAGATAGAATTTCAGTTTTAAGTAGTATGCTTTGAGAAGTAATAAGTATTTAGAAAAGTGAAGAAGTAAAGTAAGAAAAGAAGATAGAATTTCAGTTTTAAGGATCAAGTTTTGAGAAGTAATAAGTATTTAGAAAAGTGAAGAAGTAAAGTAAGAAAAGAAGATAGAATTTCAGTTTTAAGGATCAAGTTTTGAGAAGTAATAAGTATTTTGAAAAGTGAAGAAGTAAAGTAAGAAAAGAAGATAGAGATTCAATTTTAAGGAGTATGCTTTGTGAAGTAATAATTATTTTGAAAAGTGAAGAAGTAAAGTAAAAAAAGGAAGATAGAATTTCAGTTTTAAGGATTAAGCTTTGAGAAGTAATAAGTATTTTGAAAAGTGAAGAAGTAAAGTAAGAAAAGAAGATAGAATTTCAGTTTTAAGGAGTATGCTTTGAGAAGTAATAATTATTTAGAAAAGTGAAGAAGTAAAGTAAGAAAAGAAGATAGAATTTCAGTTTTAAGGATCAAGTTTTGAGAAGTAATAATTATTTAGAAAAGTGAAGAAGTAAAGTAAGAAAAGAAGATAGAATTTCAGTTTTAAGTAGTAAGTATTATAAGTAATAATTATTTAGAAAAGTGAAGAAGTAAAGTAAGAAAAGAAGATAGAGATTCAATTTTAAGGAGTATGTTTTGAGAAGTAATAATTATTTAGAAAAGTGAAGAAGTAAAGTAAGAAAAGAAGATAGAATTTCAGTTTTAAGGATCAAGTTTTGAGAAGTAATAAGTATTTTGAAAAGTGAAGAAGTAAAGTAAGAAAAGAAGATAGAATTTCAGTTTTAAGGATCAAGTTTTGAGAAGTAATAAGTATTTAGAAAAGTGAAGAAGTAAAGTAAGAAAAGAAGATAGAATTTCAGTTTTAAGGATCAAGTTTTGAGAAGTAATAAGTATTTTGAAAAGTGAAGAAGTAAAGTAAGAAAGGAAGATATAATTTCAGTTTTAAGGATCAAGTTTTGAGAAGTAATAAGTATTTAGAAAAGTGAAGAAGTAAAGTAAGAAAGGAAGATAGAATTTCAGTTTTAAGGAGTATGTTTTGAGAAGTAATAAGTATTTTGAAAAGTGAAGAAGTAAAGTAATAAAAGAAGATAGAATTTCAGTTTTAAGGATCAAGTTTTGAGAAGTAATAAGTATTTAGAAAAGTGAAGAAGTAAAGTAAGAAAAGAAGATAGAAATTCAGTTTTAAGGATCAAGTTTTGAGAAGTAATAAGTATTTTGAAAAGTGAAGAAGTAAAGTAAGAAAGGAAGATATAATTTCAGTTTTAAGGATCAAGTTTTGAGAAGTAATAAGTATTTAGAAAAGTGAAGAAGTAAAGTAAGAAAGGAAGATAGAATTTCAGTTTTAAGTAGTAAGTATTAGAAGTAATAATTATTTAGAAAAGTGAAGAAGTAAAGTAAGAAAAGAAGATAGAATTTCAGTTTTAAGGATTAAGCTTTGAAAAGTAATAATTATTTAGAAAAGTGAAGAAGTAAAGTAAGAAAATAAGATAGAATTTCAGTTTTAAGTAGTATGCTTTGTAGAGGTAAAAAGTATTTAGAAAAGTGAAGAAGTAAAGTAAGAAAAGAAGATAGAATTTCAGTTTTAAGGAGTATGTTTTGAGAAGTAATAAGTATTTTGAAAAGTGAAGAAGTAAAGTAAGAAAGGAAGATATAATTTCAGTTTTAAGTAGTATACTTTAGAAGTAATAAGTATTTAGAAAAGTGAAGAAGTAAAGTAAGAAAGGAAGATAGAATTTCAGTTTTAAGGATCAAGTTTTGAGAAGTAATAAGTATTTAGAAAAGTGAAGAAGTAAAGTAAGAAAATAAGATAGAGATTCAATTTTAAGGAGTATGTTTTGAGAAGTAATTGATAGTTAGAAAAGTGAAGAAGTAAAGTAAGAAAAGAAGATAGAATTTCAGTTTTAAGTAGTATACTTTAGAAGTAATAAGTATTTAGAAAAGTGAAGAAGTAAAGTAAGAAAAGAAGATAGAATTTCAGTTTTAAGGATCAAGTTTTGAGAAGTAATAAGTATTTAGAAAAGTGAAGAAGTAAAGTAAGAAAAGAAGATAGAATTTCAGTTTTAAGGATCAAGTTTTGAGAAGTAATAATTATTTTGAAAAGTGAAGAAGTAAAGTAAGAAAAGAAGATAGAATTCAGTTTTAAGTAGTATTTTTTGAGAAGTAATAAGTATTTTGAAAAGTAAAGAAGTAAAGTAAGAAAGGAAGATATAATTTTAGTTTTAGGGATTAAGCTTTGAAAAGTAATAAGTATTTAGAAAAGTGAAGAAGTAAAGTAAGAAAATAAGATAGAGATTCAATTTTAAGGATCAAGTTTTGAGAAGTAATAATTATTTTGAAAAGTGAAGAAGTAAAGTAAGAAAAGAAGATAGAATTCAGTTTTAAGTAGTATTTTTTGAGAAGTAATAATTATTTTGAAAAGTGAAGAAGTAAAGTAAGAAAAGAAGATAGAATTTCAGTTTTAAGGAGTATGCTTTGAGAAGTAATAAGTATTTAGTAAAGTGAAGAAGTAAAGTAAGAAAATAAGACAGAATTTCAGTTTTAAGTAGTATGCTTTGTAGAGGTAAAAAGTATTTAGAAAAGTGAAGAAGTAAAGTAAGAAAAGAAGATAGAATTTCAGTTTTAAGTAGTATTTTTTGAGAAGTAATAATTATTTTGAAAAGTGAAGAAGTAAAGTAAGAAAAGAAGATAGAATTTCAGTTTTAAGGAGTATGCTTTGAGAAGTAATAAGTATTTAGTAAAGTGAAGAAGTAAAGTAAGAAAATAAGACAGAATTTCAGTTTTAAGTAGTATGCTTTGTAGAGGTAAAAAGTATTTAGAAAAGTGAAGAAGTAAAGTAAGAAAAGAAGATAGAATTTCAGTTTTAAGTAGTATGCTTTGAGAAGTAATAAGTATTTAGTAAAGTGAAGAAGTAAAGTAAGAAAAGAAGATAGAATTTAAGTTTAAAAGAGTATACTTTGAAAAGTAATAAGTATTTTGAAAAGTGAAGAAGTAAAGTAAGAAAGGAAGATAGAATTTCAGTTTTCAGTATTATGCTTTGATAAGAAATAATTAGTTAGAAAAGTGAAGAAGTAAAGTAAGAAAAGAAGATAGAATTTCAGTTTTAAGGAGTATGCTTTGAGAAGTAATAAGTATTTAGAAAAGTGAAGAAGTAAAGTAAGAAAAGAATATCTAATGATAAGTTTTCGTGGCAAGCACTAAAATATAAGTTAGAATATCCAAAATGTTAGTAATAATTTCACAATTACGAATCTGTATTCGGTTTGTGAAGATATGCTTGTAGATGAAAGTTAGCCTATAGAAAAGTGAAGAAGTAAAGTAAGAAAAGAAGATAGAATTTCAGTTTTAAGGAGTATGCTTGTAGATGAAAGTTAGCCTATTGAAAAGTGAAGAAGTAAAGTAAGAAAAGAATATCTAATGATAAGTTTTCGTGGCAAGCACTAAAATATAAGTTAGAATATCCAAAATGTTAGTAATAATATAATAATTACGAATCTGTATTCGGTTTGTCAAGATATGCTTGTAGATGAAAGTTAGCCTATAGAAAAGTGAAGAAGTAAAGTAAGAAAAGAATATCTAATGATAAGTTTTCGTGGCAAGCACTAAAATATAAGTTAGAATATCCAAAATGTTAGTAATAATTTCACAATTACGAATCTGTATTCGGTTTGTGAAGATATGCTTGTAGATGAAAGTTAGCCTATAGAAAAGTGAAGAAGTAAAGTAAGAAAAGAAGATAGAATTTCAGTTTTAAGGAGTATGCTTTGAGAAGTAATAAGTATTTAGAAAAGTGAAGAAGTAAAGTAAGAAAAGAAGATAGAATTTCAGTTTTAAGGATCAAGTTTTGAAAATTAATAATTATTTTGGAAAGTGAAGAAGTAAAGTAAAAAAAGGAAGATAGAATTTCAGTTTTAGGGATTAAGCTTTGAGAAGTAATAATTATTTTTAAAAGTGAAGAAGTAAAGTAAGAAAAGAAGATAGAATTTCAGTTTTAAGGATCAAGTTTTGAAAATTAATAATTATTTTGGAAAGTGAAGAAGTAAAGTAAAAAAAGGAAGATAGAATTTCAGTTTTAGGGATTAAGCTTTGAGAAGTAATAAGTATTTAGGAAAGTGAAGAAGTAAAGTAAGAAAAGAAGATAGAATTTCAGTTTTAAGGAGTATGCTTTGAGAAGTAATAAGTATTTAGAAAAGTGAAGAAGTAAAGTAAGAAAAGAATATCTAATGATAAGTTTTCGTGGCAAGCACTAAAATATAAGTTAGAATATCCAAAATGTTAGTAATAATTTCACAATTACGAATCTGTATTCGGTTTGTGAAGATATGCTTGTAGATGAAAGTTAGCCTATAGAAAAGTGAAGAAGTAAAGTAAGAAAAGAAGATAGAATTTCAGTTTTAAGGAGTATGCTTTGAGAAGTAATAAGTATTTAGAAAAGTGAAGAAGTAAAGTAAGAAAAGAATATCTAATGATAAGTTTTCGTGGCAAGCACTAAAATATAAGTTAGAATATCCAAAATGTTAGTAATAATTTCACAATTACGAATCTGTATTCGGTTTGTGAAGATATGCTTGTAGATGAAAGTTAGCCTATAGAAAAGTGAAGAAGTAAAGTAAGAAAAGAAGATAGAATTTCAGTTTTAAGGAGTATGCTTGTAGATGAAAGTTAGCCTATTGAAAAGTGAAGAAGTAAAGTAAGAAAAGAATATCTAATGATAAGTTTTCGTGGCAAGCACTAAAATATAAGTTAGAATATCCAAAATGTTAGTAATAATTTCACAATTACGAATCTGTATTCGGTTTGTGAAGATATGCTTGTAGATGAAAGTTAGCCTATAGAAAAGTGAAGAAGTAAAGTAAGAAAAGAAGATAGAATTTCAGTTTTAAGGAGTATGCTTGTAGATGAAAGTTAGCCTATTGAAAAGTGAAGAAGTAAAGTAAGAAAAGAATATCTAATGATAAGTTTTCGTGGCAAGCACTAAAATATAAGTTAGAATATCCAAAATGTTAGTAATAATATAATAATTACGAATCTGTATTCGGTTTGTCAAGATATGCTTGAAGATGAAAGTTAGCCTATAGAAAAGTGAAGAAGTAAAGTAAGAAAAGAATATCTAATGATAAGTTTTCGTGGCAAGCACTAAAATATAAGTTAGAATATCCAAAATGTTAGTAATAATTTCACAATTACGAATCTGTATTCGGTTTGTGAAGATATGCTTGTAGATGAAAGTTAGCCTATAGAAAAGTGAAGAAGTAAAGTAAGAAAAGAAGATAGAATTTCAGTTTTAAGGAGTATGCTTTGAGAAGTAATAAGTATTTAGAAAAGTGAAGAAGTAAAGTAAGAAAAGAAGATAGAATTTCAGTTTTAAGGATCAAGTTTTGAAAATTAATAATTATTTTGGAAAGTGAAGAAGTAAAGTAAAAAAAGGAAGATAGAATTTCAGTTTTAGGGATTAAGCTTTGAGAAGTAATAATTATTTTTAAAAGTGAAGAAGTAAAGTAAGAAAAGAAGATAGAATTTCAGTTTTAAGGATCAAGTTTTGAAAATTAATAATTATTTTGGAAAGTGAAGAAGTAAAGTAAAAAAAGGAAGATAGAATTTCAGTTTTAGGGATTAAGCTTTGAGAAGTAATAAGTATTTAGGAAAGTGAAGAAGTAAAGTAAGAAAAGAAGATAGAATTTCAGTTTTAAGGAGTATGCTTTGAGAAGTAATAAGTATTTAGAAAAGTGAAGAAGTAAAGTAAGAAAAGAATATCTAATGATAAGTTTTCGTGGCAAGCACTAAAATATAAGTTAGAATATCCAAAATGTTAGTAATAATTTCACAATTACGAATCTGTATTCGGTTTGTGAAGATATGCTTGTAGATGAAAGTTAGCCTATAGAAAAGTGAAGAAGTAAAGTAAGAAAAGAAGATAGAATTTCAGTTTTAAGGAGTATGCTTTGAGAAGTAATAAGTATTTAGAAAAGTGAAGAAGTAAAGTAAGAAAAGAAGATAGAATTTCAGTTTTAAGGATCAAGTTTTGAAAATTAATAATTATTTTGGAAAGTGAAGAAGTAAAGTAAAAAAAGGAAGATAGAATTTCAGTTTTAGGGATTAAGCTTTGAGAAGTAATAATTATTTTTAAAAGTGAAGAAGTAAAGTAAGAAAAGAAGATAGAATTTCAGTTTTAAGGATCAAGTTTTGAAAATTAATAATTATTTTGGAAAGTGAAGAAGTAAAGTAAAAAAAGGAAGATAGAATTTCAGTTTTAGGGATTAAGCTTTGAGAAGTAATAAGTATTTAGGAAAGTGAAGAAGTAAAGTAAGAAAAGAAGATAGAATTTCAGTTTTAAGGAGTATGCTTTGAGAAGTAATAAGTATTTAGAAAAGTGAAGAAGTAAAGTAAGAAAAGAATATCTAATGATAAGTTTTCGTGGCAAGCACTAAAATATAAGTTAGAATATCCAAAATGTTAGTAATAATTTCACAATTACGAATCTGTATTCGGTTTGTGAAGATATGCTTGTAGATGAAAGTTAGCCTATAGAAAAGTGAAGAAGTAAAGTAAGAAAAGAAGATAGAATTTCAGTTTTAAGGAGTATGCTTTGAGAAGTAATAAGTATTTAGAAAAGTGAAGAAGTAAAGTAAGAAAAGAATATCTAATGATAAGTTTTCGTGGCAAGCACTAAAATATAAGTTAGAATATCCAAAATGTTAGTAATAATTTCACAATTACGAATCTGTATTCGGTTTGTGAAGATATGCTTGTAGATGAAAGTTAGCCTATAGAAAAGTGAAGAAGTAAAGTAAGAAAAGAAGATAGAATTTCAGTTTTAAGGAGTATGCTTGTAGATGAAAGTTAGCCTATTGAAAAGTGAAGAAGTAAAGTAAGAAAAGAATATCTAATGATAAGTTTTCGTGGCAAGCACTAAAATATAAGTTAGAATATCCAAAATGTTAGTAATAATTTCACAATTACGAATCTGTATTCGGTTTGTGAAGATATGCTTGTAGATGAAAGTTAGCCTATAGAAAAGTGAAGAAGTAAAGTAAGAAAAGAAGATAGAATTTCAGTTTTAAGGAGTATGCTTGTAGATGAAAGTTAGCCTATTGAAAAGTGAAGAAGTAAAGTAAGAAAAGAATATCTAATGATAAGTTTTCGTGGCAAGCACTAAAATATAAGTTAGAATATCCAAAATGTTAGTAATAATTTCACAATTACGAATCTGTATTCGGTTTGTGAAGATATGCTTGTAGATGAAAGTTAGCCTATAGAAAAGTGAAGAAGTAAAGTAAGAAAAGAAGATAGAATTTCAGTTTTAAGGAGTATGCTTGTAGATGAAAGTTAGCCTATTGAAAAGTGAAGAAGTAAAGTAAGAAAAGAATATCTAATGATAAGTTTTCGTGGCAAGCACTAAAATATAAGTTAGAATATCCAAAATGTTAGTAATAATATAATAATTACGAATCTGTATTCGGTTTGTCAAGATATGCTTGTAGATGAAAGTTAGCCTATAGAAAAGTGAAGAAGTAAAGTAAGAAAAGAATATCTAATGATAAGTTTTCGTGGCAAGCACTAAAATATAAGTTAGAATATCCAAAATGTTAGTAATAATTTCACAATTACGAATCTGTATTCGGTTTGTGAAGATATGCTTGTAGATGAAAGTTAGCCTATAGAAAAGTGAAGAAGTAAAGTAAGAAAAGAAGATAGAATTTCAGTTTTAAGGAGTATGCTTTGAGAAGTAATAAGTATTTAGAAAAGTGAAGAAGTAAAGTAAGAAAAGAAGATAGAATTTCAGTTTTAAGGATCAAGTTTTGAAAATTAATAATTATTTTGGAAAGTGAAGAAGTAAAGTAAAAAAAGGAAGATAGAATTTCAGTTTTAGGGATTAAGCTTTGAGAAGTAATAATTATTTTTAAAAGTGAAGAAGTAAAGTAAGAAAAGAAGATAGAATTTCAGTTTTAAGGATCAAGTTTTGAAAATTAATAATTATTTTGGAAAGTGAAGAAGTAAAGTAAAAAAAGGAAGATAGAATTTCAGTTTTAGGGATTAAGCTTTGAGAAGTAATAAGTATTTAGGAAAGTGAAGAAGTAAAGTAAGAAAAGAAGATAGAATTTCAGTTTTAAGGAGTATGCTTTGAGAAGTAATAAGTATTTAGAAAAGTGAAGAAGTAAAGTAAGAAAAGAATATCTAATGATAAGTTTTCGTGGCAAGCACTAAAATATAAGTTAGAATATCCAAAATGTTAGTAATAATTTCACAATTACGAATCTGTATTCGGTTTGTGAAGATATGCTTGTAGATGAAAGTTAGCCTATAGAAAAGTGAAGAAGTAAAGTAAGAAAAGAAGATAGAATTTCAGTTTTAAGGAGTATGCTTTGAGAAGTAATAAGTATTTAGAAAAGTGAAGAAGTAAAGTAAGAAAAGAAGATAGAATTTCAGTTTTAAGGATCAAGTTTTGAAAATTAATAATTATTTTGGAAAGTGAAGAAGTAAAGTAAAAAAAGAAGATAGAATTTCAGTTTTAGGGATTAAGCTTTGAGAAGTAATAATTATTTTTAAAAGTGAAGAAGTAAAGTAAGAAAAGAAGATAGAATTTCAGTTTTAAGGATCAAGTTTTGAAAATTAATAATTATTTTGGAAAGTGAAGAAGTAAAGTAAAAAAAGGAAGATAGAATTTCAGTTTTAGGGATTAAGCTTTGAGAAGTAATAAGTATTTAGGAAAGTGAAGAAGTAAAGTAAGAAAAGAAGATAGAATTTCAGTTTTAAGGAGTATGCTTTGAGAAGTAATAAGTATTTAGAAAAGTGAAGAAGTAAAGTAAGAAAAGAATATCTAATGATAAGTTTTCGTGGCAAGCACTAAAATATAAGTTAGAATATCCAAAATGTTAGTAATAATTTCACAATTACGAATCTGTATTCGGTTTGTGAAGATATGCTTGTAGATGAAAGTTAGCCTATAGAAAAGTGAAGAAGTAAAGTAAGAAAAGAAGATAGAATTTCAGTTTTAAGGAGTATGCTTTGAGAAGTAATAAGTATTTAGAAAAGTGAAGAAGTAAAGTAAGAAAAGAAGATAGAATTTCAGTTTTAAGGATCAAGTTTTGAAAATTAATAATTATTTTGGAAAGTGAAGAAGTAAAGTAAAAAAAGGAAGATAGAATTTCAGTTTTAGGGATTAAGCTTTGAGAAGTAATAATTATTTTTAAAAGTGAAGAAGTAAAGTAAGAAAAGAAGATAGAATTTCAGTTTTAAGGATCAAGTTTTGAAAATTAATAATTATTTTGGAAAGTGAAGAAGTAAAGTAAAAAAAGGAAGATAGAATTTCAGTTTTAGGGATTAAGCTTTGAGAAGTAATAAGTATTTAGGAAAGTGAAGAAGTAAAGTAAGAAAAGAAGATAGAATTTCAGTTTTAAGGAGTATGCTTTGAGAAGTAATAAGTATTTAGAAAAGTGAAGAAGTAAAGTAAGAAAAGAATATCTAATGATAAGTTTTCGTGGCAAGCACTAAAATATAAGTTAGAATATCCAAAATGTTAGTAATAATTTCACAATTACGAATCTGTATTCGGTTTGTGAAGATATGCTTGTAGATGAAAGTTAGCCTATAGAAAAGTGAAGAAGTAAAGTAAGAAAAGAAGATAGAATTTCAGTTTTAAGGAGTATGCTTTGAGAAGTAATAAGTATTTAGAAAAGTGAAGAAGTAAAGTAAGAAAAGAAGATAGAATTTCAGTTTTAAGGATCAAGTTTTGAAAATTAATAATTATTTTGGAAAGTGAAGAAGTAAAGTAAAAAAAGAAGATAGAATTTCAGTTTTAGGGATTAAGCTTTGAGAAGTAATAATTATTTTTAAAAGTGAAGAAGTAAAGTAAGAAAAGAAGATAGAATTTCAGTTTTAAGGATCAAGTTTTGAAAATTAATAATTATTTTGGAAAGTGAAGAAGTAAAGTAAAAAAAGGAAGATAGAATTTCAGTTTTAGGGATTAAGCTTTGAGAAGTAATAAGTATTTAGGAAAGTGAAGAAGTAAAGTAAGAAAAGAAGATAGAATTTCAGTTTTAAGGAGTATGCTTTGAGAAGTAATAAGTATTTAGAAAAGTGAAGAAGTAAAGTAAGAAAAGAATATCTAATGATAAGTTTTCGTGGCAAGCACTAAAATATAAGTTAGAATATCCAAAATGTTAGTAATAATTTCACAATTACGAATCTGTATTCGGTTTGTGAAGATATGCTTGTAGATGAAAGTTAGCCTATAGAAAAGTGAAGAAGTAAAGTAAGAAAAGAAGATAGAATTTCAGTTTTAAGGAGTATGCTTTGAGAAGTAATAAGTATTTAGAAAAGTGAAGAAGTAAAGTAAGAAAAGAAGATAGAATTTCAGTTTTAAGGATCAAGTTTTGAAAATTAATAATTATTTTGGAAAGTGAAGAAGTAAAGTAAAAAAAGGAAGATAGAATTTCAGTTTTAGGGATTAAGCTTTGAGAAGTAATAATTATTTTTAAAAGTGAAGAAGTAAAGTAAGAAAAGAAGATAGAATTTCAGTTTTAAGGATCAAGTTTTGAAAATTAATAATTATTTTGGAAAGTGAAGAAGTAAAGTAAAAAAAGGAAGATAGAATTTCAGTTTTAGGGATTAAGCTTTGAGAAGTAATAAGTATTTAGGAAAGTGAAGAAGTAAAGTAAGAAAAGAAGATAGAATTTCAGTTTTAAGGAGTATGCTTTGAGAAGTAATAAGTATTTAGAAAAGTGAAGAAGTAAAGTAAGAAAAGAATATCTAATGATAAGTTTTCGTGGCAAGCACTAAAATATAAGTTAGAATATCCAAAATGTTAGTAATAATTTCACAATTACGAATCTGTATTCGGTTTGTGAAGATATGCTTGTAGATGAAAGTTAGCCTATAGAAAAGTGAAGAAGTAAAGTAAGAAAAGAAGATAGAATTTCAGTTTTAAGGAGTATGCTTTGAGAAGTAATAAGTATTTAGAAAAGTGAAGAAGTAAAGTAAGAAAAGAATATCTAATGATAAGTTTTCGTGGCAAGCACTAAAATATAAGTTAGAATATCCAAAATGTTAGTAATAATTTCACAATTACGAATCTGTATTCGGTTTGTGAAGATATGCTTGTAGATGAAAGTTAGCCTATAGAAAAGTGAAGAAGTAAAGTAAGAAAAGAAGATAGAATTTCAGTTTTAAGGAGTATGCTTGTAGATGAAAGTTAGCCTATTGAAAAGTGAAGAAGTAAAGTAAGAAAAGAATATCTAATGATAAGTTTTCGTGGCAAGCACTAAAATATAAGTTAGAATATCCAAAATGTTAGTAATAATTTCACAATTACGAATCTGTATTCGGTTTGTGAAGATATGCTTGTAGATGAAAGTTAGCCTATAGAAAAGTGAAGAAGTAAAGTAAGAAAAGAAGATAGAATTTCAGTTTTAAGGAGTATGCTTTGAGAAGTAATAAGTATTTAGAAAAGTGAAGAAGTAAAGTAAGAAAAGAAGATAGAATTTCAGTTTTAAGGATCAAGTTTTGAAAATTAATAATTATTTTGGAAAGTGAAGAAGTAAAGTAAAAAAAGGAAGATAGAATTTCAGTTTTAGGGATTAAGCTTTGAGAAGTAATAATTATTTTTAAAAGTGAAGAAGTAAAGTAAGAAAAGAAGATAGAATTTCAGTTTTAAGGATCAAGTTTTGAAAATTAATAATTATTTTGGAAAGTGAAGAAGTAAAGTAAAAAAAGGAAGATAGAATTTCAGTTTTAGGGATTAAGCTTTGAGAAGTAATAAGTATTTAGGAAAGTGAAGAAGTAAAGTAAGAAAAGAAGATAGAATTTCAGTTTTAAGGAGTATGCTTTGAGAAGTAATAAGTATTTAGAAAAGTGAAGAAGTAAAGTAAGAAAAGAATATCTAATGATAAGTTTTCGTGGCAAGCACTAAAATATAAGTTAGAATATCCAAAATGTTAGTAATAATTTCACAATTACGAATCTGTATTCGGTTTGTGAAGATATGCTTGTAGATGAAAGTTAGCCTATAGAAAAGTGAAGAAGTAAAGTAAGAAAAGAAGATAGAATTTCAGTTTTAAGGAGTATGCTTTGAGAAGTAATAAGTATTTAGAAAAGTGAAGAAGTAAAGTAAGAAAAGAAGATAGAATTTCAGTTTTAAGGATCAAGTTTTGAAAATTAATAATTATTTTGGAAAGTGAAGAAGTAAAGTAAAAAAAGGAAGATAGAATTTCAGTTTTAGGGATTAAGCTTTGAGAAGTAATAATTATTTTTAAAAGTGAAGAAGTAAAGTAAGAAAAGAAGATAGAATTTCAGTTTTAAGGATCAAGTTTTGAAAATTAATAATTATTTTGGAAAGTGAAGAAGTAAAGTAAAAAAAGGAAGATAGAATTTCAGTTTTAGGGATTAAGCTTTGAGAAGTAATAAGTATTTAGGAAAGTGAAGAAGTAAAGTAAGAAAAGAAGATAGAATTTCAGTTTTAAGGAGTATGCTTTGAGAAGTAATAAGTATTTAGAAAAGTGAAGAAGTAAAGTAAGAAAAGAATATCTAATGATAAGTTTTCGTGGCAAGCACTAAAATATAAGTTAGAATATCCAAAATGTTAGTAATAATTTCACAATTACGAATCTGTATTCGGTTTGTGAAGATATGCTTGTAGATGAAAGTTAGCCTATAGAAAAGTGAAGAAGTAAAGTAAGAAAAGAAGATAGAATTTCAGTTTTAAGGAGTATGCTTTGAGAAGTAATAAGTATTTAGAAAAGTGAAGAAGTAAAGTAAGAAAAGAAGATAGAATTTCAGTTTTAAGGATCAAGTTTTGAAAATTAATAATTATTTTGGAAAGTGAAGAAGTAAAGTAAAAAAAGGAAGATAGAATTTCAGTTTTAGGGATTAAGCTTTGAGAAGTAATAATTATTTTTAAAAGTGAAGAAGTAAAGTAAGAAAAGAAGATAGAATTTCAGTTTTAAGGATCAAGTTTTGAAAATTAATAATTATTTTGGAAAGTGAAGAAGTAAAGTAAAAAAAGGAAGATAGAATTTCAGTTTTAGGGATTAAGCTTTGAGAAGTAATAAGTATTTAGGAAAGTGAAGAAGTAAAGTAAGAAAAGAAGATAGAATTTCAGTTTTAAGGAGTATGCTTTGAGAAGTAATAAGTATTTAGAAAAGTGAAGAAGTAAAGTAAGAAAAGAATATCTAATGATAAGTTTTCGTGGCAAGCACTAAAATATAAGTTAGAATATCCAAAATGTTAGTAATAATTTCACAATTACGAATCTGTATTCGGTTTGTGAAGATATGCTTGTAGATGAAAGTTAGCCTATAGAAAAGTGAAGAAGTAAAGTAAGAAAAGAAGATAGAATTTCAGTTTTAAGGAGTATGCTTTGAGAAGTAATAAGTATTTAGAAAAGTGAAGAAGTAAAGTAAGAAAAGAAGATAGAATTTCAGTTTTAAGGATCAAGTTTTGAAAATTAATAATTATTTTGGAAAGTGAAGAAGTAAAGTAAAAAAAGGAAGATAGAATTTCAGTTTTAGGGATTAAGCTTTGAGAAGTAATAATTATTTTTAAAAGTGAAGAAGTAAAGTAAGAAAAGAAGATAGAATTTCAGTTTTAAGGATCAAGTTTTGAAAATTAATAATTATTTTGGAAAGTGAAGAAGTAAAGTAAAAAAAGGAAGATAGAATTTCAGTTTTAGGGATTAAGCTTTGAGAAGTAATAAGTATTTAGGAAAGTGAAGAAGTAAAGTAAGAAAAGAAGATAGAATTTCAGTTTTAAGGAGTATGCTTTGAGAAGTAATAAGTATTTAGAAAAGTGAAGAAGTAAAGTAAGAAAAGAATATCTAATGATAAGTTTTCGTGGCAAGCACTAAAATATAAGTTAGAATATCCAAAATGTTAGTAATAATTTCACAATTACGAATCTGTATTCGGTTTGTGAAGATATGCTTGTAGATGAAAGTTAGCCTATAGAAAAGTGAAGAAGTAAAGTAAGAAAAGAAGATAGAATTTCAGTTTTAAGGAGTATGCTTTGAGAAGTAATAAGTATTTAGAAAAGTGAAGAAGTAAAGTAAGAAAAGAAGATAGAATTTCAGTTTTAAGGATCAAGTTTTGAAAATTAATAATTATTTTGGAAAGTGAAGAAGTAAAGTAAAAAAAGGAAGATAGAATTTCAGTTTTAGGGATTAAGCTTTGAGAAGTAATAATTATTTTTAAAAGTGAAGAAGTAAAGTAAGAAAAGAAGATAGAATTTCAGTTTTAAGGATCAAGTTTTGAAAATTAATAATTATTTTGGAAAGTGAAGAAGTAAAGTAAAAAAAGGAAGATAGAATTTCAGTTTTAGGGATTAAGCTTTGAGAAGTAATAAGTATTTAGGAAAGTGAAGAAGTAAAGTAAGAAAAGAAGATAGAATTTCAGTTTTAAGGAGTATGCTTTGAGAAGTAATAAGTATTTAGAAAAGTGAAGAAGTAAAGTAAGAAAAGAATATCTAATGATAAGTTTTCGTGGCAAGCACTAAAATATAAGTTAGAATATCCAAAATGTTAGTAATAATTTCACAATTACGAATCTGTATTCGGTTTGTGAAGATATGCTTGTAGATGAAAGTTAGCCTATAGAAAAGTGAAGAAGTAAAGTAAGAAAAGAAGATAGAATTTCAGTTTTAAGGAGTATGCTTTGAGAAGTAATAAGTATTTAGAAAAGTGAAGAAGTAAAGTAAGAAAAGAAGATAGAATTTCAGTTTTAAGGATCAAGTTTTGAAAATTAATAATTATTTTGGAAAGTGAAGAAGTAAAGTAAAAAAAGGAAGATAGAATTTCAGTTTTAGGGATTAAGCTTTGAGAAGTAATAATTATTTTTAAAAGTGAAGAAGTAAAGTAAGAAAAGAAGATAGAATTTCAGTTTTAAGGATCAAGTTTTGAAAATTAATAATTATTTTGGAAAGTGAAGAAGTAAAGTAAAAAAAGGAAGATAGAATTTCAGTTTTAGGGATTAAGCTTTGAGAAGTAATAAGTATTTAGGAAAGTGAAGAAGTAAAGTAAGAAAAGAAGATAGAATTTCAGTTTTAAGGAGTATGCTTTGAGAAGTAATAAGTATTTAGAAAAGTGAAGAAGTAAAGTAAGAAAAGAATATCTAATGATAAGTTTTCGTGGCAAGCACTAAAATATAAGTTAGAATATCCAAAATGTTAGTAATAATTTCACAATTACGAATCTGTATTCGGTTTGTGAAGATATGCTTGTAGATGAAAGTTAGCCTATAGAAAAGTGAAGAAGTAAAGTAAGAAAAGAAGATAGAATTTCAGTTTTAAGGAGTATGCTTTGAGAAGTAATAAGTATTTAGAAAAGTGAAGAAGTAAAGTAAGAAAAGAAGATAGAATTTCAGTTTTAAGGATCAAGTTTTGAAAATTAATAATTATTTTGGAAAGTGAAGAAGTAAAGTAAAAAAAGGAAGATAGAATTTCAGTTTTAGGGATTAAGCTTTGAGAAGTAATAATTATTTTTAAAGTGAAGAAGTAAAGTAAGAAAAGAAGATAGAATTTCAGTTTTAAGGATCAAGTTTTGAAAATTAATAATTATTTTGGAAAGTGAAGAAGTAAAGTAAAAAAAGGAAGATAGAATTTCAGTTTTAGGGATTAAGCTTTGAGAAGTAATAAGTATTTAGGAAAGTGAAGAAGTAAAGTAAGAAAAGAAGATAGAATTTCAGTTTTAAGGAGTATGCTTTGAGAAGTAATAAGTATTTAGAAAAGTGAAGAAGTAAAGTAAGAAAAGAATATCTAATGATAAGTTTTCGTGGCAAGCACTAAAATATAAGTTAGAATATCCAAAATGTTAGTAATAATTTCACAATTACGAATCTGTATTCGGTTTGTGAAGATATGCTTGTAGATGAAAGTTAGCCTATAGAAAAGTGAAGAAGTAAAGTAAGAAAAGAAGATAGAATTTCAGTTTTAAGGAGTATGCTTTGAGAAGTAATAAGTATTTAGAAAAGTGAAGAAGTAAAGTAAGAAAAGAAGATAGAATTTCAGTTTTAAGGATCAAGTTTTGAAAATTAATAATTATTTTGGAAAGTGAAGAAGTAAAGTAAAAAAAGGAAGATAGAATTTCAGTTTTAGGGATTAAGCTTTGAGAAGTAATAATTATTTTTAAAAGTGAAGAAGTAAAGTAAGAAAAGAAGATAGAATTTCAGTTTTAAGGATCAAGTTTTGAAAATTAATAATTATTTTGGAAAGTGAAGAAGTAAAGTAAAAAAGGAAGATAGAATTTCAGTTTGTGAAGATATGCTTGTAGATGAAAGTTAGCCTATAGAAAAGTGAAGAAGTAAAGTAAGAAAAGAAGATAGAATTTCAGTTTTAAGGAGTATGCTTTGAGAAGTAATAAGTATTTAGAAAAGTGAAGAAGTAAAGTAAGAAAAGAAGATAGAATTTCAGTTTTAAGGATCAAGTTTTGAAAATTAATAATTATTTTGGAAAGTGAAGAAGTAAAGTAAAAAAAGGAAGATAGAATTTTCAGTTTTAGGGATTAAGCTTTGAGAAGTAATAATTATTTTTAAAAGTGAAGAAGTAAAGTAAGAAAAGAAGATAGAATTTCAGTTTTAAGGATCAAGTTTTGAAAATTAATAATTATTTTGGAAAGTGAAGAAGTAAAGTAAAAAAAGGAAGATAGAATTTCAGTTTTAGGGATTAAGCTTTGAGAAGTAATAAGTATTTAGGAAAGTGAAGAAGTAAAGTAAGAAAAGAAGATAGAATTTCAGTTTTAAGGAGTATGCTTTGAGAAGTAATAAGTATTTAGAAAAGTGAAGAAGTAAAGTAAGAAAAGAATATCTAATGATAAGTTTTCGTGGCAAGCACTAAAATATAAGTTAGAATATCCAAAATGTTAGTAATAATTTCACAATTACGAATCTGTATTCGGTTTGTGAAGATATGCTTGTAGATGAAAGTTAGCCTATAGAAAAGTGAAGAAGTAAAGTAAGAAAAAGAAGATAGAATTTCAGTTTTAAGGAGTATGCTTTGAGAAGTAATAAGTATTTAGAAAAGTGAAGAAGTAAAGTAAGAAAAGAAGATAGAATTTCAGTTTTAAGGATCAAGTTTTGAAAATTAATAATTATTTTGGAAAGTGAAGAAGTAAAGTAAAAAAGGAAGATAGAATTTCAGTTTTAGGGATTAAGCTTTGAGAAGTAATAATTATTTTTAAAAGTGAAGAAGTAAAGTAAGAAAAGAAGATAGAATTTCAGTTTTAAGGATCAAGTTTTGAAAATTAATAATTATTTTGGAAAGTGAAGAAGTAAAGTAAAAAAAGGAAGATAGAATTTCAGTTTTAGGGATTAAGCTTTGAGAAGTAATAAGTATTTAGGAAAGTGAAGAAGTAAAGTAAGAAAAGAAGATAGAATTTCAGTTTTAAGGAGTATGCTTTGAGAAGTAATAAGTATTTAGAAAAAGTGAAGAAGTAAAGTAAGAAAAGAATATCTAATGATAAGTTTTCGTGGCAAGCACTAAAATATAAGTTAGAATATCCAAAATGTTAGTAATAATTTCACAATTACGAATCTGTATTCGGTTTGTGAAGATATGCTTGTAGATGAAAGTTAGCCTATAGAAAAGTGAAGAAGTAAAGTAAGAAAAGAAGATAGAATTTCAGTTTTAAGGAGTATGCTTTGAGAAGTAATAAGTATTTAGAAAAGTGAAGAAGTAAAGTAAGAAAAGAAGATAGAATTTCAGTTTTAAGGATCAAGTTTTGAAAATTAATAATTATTTGGAAAGTGAAGAAGTAAAGTAAAAAAAGGAAGATAGAATTTCAGTTTTAGGGATTAAGCTTTGAGAAGTAATAATTATTTTTAAAAGTGAAGAAGTAAAGTAAGAAAAGAAGATAGAATTTCAGTTTTAAGGATCAAGTTTTGAAAATTAATAATTATTTTGGAAAGTGAAGAAGTAAAGTAAAAAAAGGAAGATAGAATTTCAGTTTTAGGGATTAAGCTTTGAGAAGTAATAAGTATTTAGGAAAGTGAAGAAGTAAAGTAAGAAAAGAAGATAGAATTTCAGTTTTAAGGAGTATGCTTTGAGAAGTAATAAGTATTTAGAAAAGTGAAGAAGTAAAGTAAGAAAAGAATATCTAATGATAAGTTTTCGTGGCAAGCACTAAAATATAAGTTAGAATATCCAAAATGTTAGTAATAATTTCACAATTACGAATCTGTATTCGGTTTGTGAAGATATGCTTGTAGATGAAAGTTAGCCTATAGAAAAGTGAAGAAGTAAAGTAAGAAAAGAAGATAGAATTTCAGTTTTAAGGAGTATGCTTTGAGAAGTAATAAGTATTTAGAAAAGTGAAGAAGTAAAGTAAGAAAAGAATATCTAATGATAAGTTTTCGTGGCAAGCACTAAAATATAAGTTAGAATATCCAAAATGTTAGTAATAATTTCACAATTACGAATCTGTATTCGGTTTGTGAAGATATGCTTGTAGATGAAAGTTAGCCTATAGAAAAGTGAAGAAGTAAAGTAAGAAAAGAAGATAGAATTTCAGTTTTAAGGAGTATGCTTGTAGATGAAAGTTAGCCTATTGAAAAGTGAAGAAGTAAAGTAAGAAAAGAATATCTAATGATAAGTTTTCGTGGCAAGCACTAAAATATAAGTTAGAATATCCAAAATGTTAGTAATAATATAATAATTACGAATCTGTATTCGGTTTGTCAAGATATGCTTGTAGATGAAAGTTAGCCTATAGAAAAGTGAAGAAGTAAAGTAAGAAAAGAATATCTAATGATAAGTTTTCGTGGCAAGCACTAAAATATAAGTTAGAATATCCAAAATGTTAGTAATAATTTCACAATTACGAATCTGTATTCGGTTTGTGAAGATATGCTTGTAGATGAAAGTTAGCCTATAGAAAAGTGAAGAAGTAAAGTAAGAAAAGAAGATAGAATTTCAGTTTTAAGGAGTATGCTTGTAGATGAAAGTTAGCCTATTGAAAAGTGAAGAAGTAAAGTAAGAAAAGAATATCTAATGATAAGTTTTCGTGGCAAGCACTAAAATATAAGTTAGAATATCCAAAATGTTAGTAATAATATAATAATTACGAATCTGTATTCGGTTTGTCAAGATATGCTTGTAGATGAAAGTTAGCCTATAGAAAAGTGAAGAAGTAAAGTAAGAAAAGAATATCTAATGATAAGTTTTCGTGGCAAGCACTAAAATATAAGTTAGAATATCCAAAATGTTAGTAATAATTTCACAATTACGAATCTGTATTCGGTTTGTGAAGATATGCTTGTAGATGAAAGTTAGCCTATAGAAAAGTGAAGAAGTAAAGTAAGAAAAGAAGATAGAATTTCAGTTTTAAGGAGTATGCTTGTAGATGAAAGTTAGCCTATTGAAAAGTGAAGAAGTAAAGTAAGAAAAGAATATCTAATGATAAGTTTTCGTGGCAAGCACTAAAATATAAGTTAGAATATCCAAAATGTTAGTAATAATTTCACAATTACGAATCTGTATTCGGTTTGTGAAGATATGCTTGTAGATGAAAGTTAGCCTATAGAAAAGTGAAGAAGTAAAGTAAGAAAAGAAGATAGAATTTCAGTTTTAAGGAGTATGCTTTGAGAAGTAATAAGTATTTAGAAAAGTGAAGAAGTAAAGTAAGAAAAGAATATCTAATGATAAGTTTTCGTGGCAAGCACTAAAATATAAGTTAGAATATCCAAAATGTTAGTAATAATATAATAATTACGAATCTGTATTCGGTTTGTCAAGATATGCTTGTAGATGAAAGTTAGCCTATAGAAAAGTGAAGAAGTAAAGTAAGAAAAGAATATCTAATGATAAGTTTTCGTGGCAAGCACTAAAATATAAGTTAGAATATCCAAAATGTTAGTAATAATTTCACAATTACGAATCTGTATTCGGTTTGTGAAGATATGCTTGTAGATGAAAGTTAGCCTATAGAAAAGTGAAGAAGTAAAGTAAGAAAAGAAGATAGAATTTCAGTTTTAAGGAGTATGCTTGTAGATGAAAGTTAGCCTATTGAAAAGTGAAGAAGTAAAGTAAGAAAAGAATATCTAATGATAAGTTTTCGTGGCAAGCACTAAAATATAAGTTAGAATATCCAAAATGTTAGTAATAATTTCACAATTACGAATCTGTATTCGGTTTGTGAAGATATGCTTGTAGATGAAAGTTAGCCTATAGAAAAGTGAAGAAGTAAAGTAAGAAAAGAAGATAGAATTTCAGTTTTAAGGAGTATGCTTTGAGAAGTAATAAGTATTTAGAAAAGTGAAGAAGTAAAGTAAGAAAAGAAGATAGAATTTCAGTTTTAAGGATCAAGTTTTGAAAATTAATAATTATTTTGGAAAGTGAAGAAGTAAAGTAAAAAAAGGAAGATAGAATTTCAGTTTTAGGGATTAAGCTTTGAGAAGTAATAATTATTTTTAAAAGTGAAGAAGTAAAGTAAGAAAAGAAGATAGAATTTCAGTTTTAAGGATCAAGTTTTGAAAATTAATAATTATTTTGGAAAGTGAAGAAGTAAAGTAAAAAAAGGAAGATAGAATTTCAGTTTTAGGGATTAAGCTTTGAGAAGTAATAAGTATTTAGGAAAGTGAAGAAGTAAAGTAAGAAAAGAAGATAGAATTTCAGTTTTAAGGAGTATGCTTTGAGAAGTAATAAGTATTTAGAAAAGTGAAGAAGTAAAGTAAGAAAAGAATATCTAATGATAAGTTTTCGTGGCAAGCACTAAAATATAAGTTAGAATATCCAAAATGTTAGTAATAATTTCACAATTACGAATCTGTATTCGGTTTGTGAAGATATGCTTGTAGATGAAAGTTAGCCTATAGAAAAGTGAAGAAGTAAAGTAAGAAAAGAAGATAGAATTTCAGTTTTAAGGAGTATGCTTTGAGAAGTAATAAGTATTTAGAAAAGTGAAGAAGTAAAGTAAGAAAAGAAGATAGAATTTCAGTTTTAAGGATCAAGTTTTGAAAATTAATAATTATTTTGGAAAGTGAAGAAGTAAAGTAAAAAAAGGAAGATAGAATTTCAGTTTTAGGGATTAAGCTTTGAGAAGTAATAATTATTTTTAAAAGTGAAGAAGTAAAGTAAGAAAAGAAGATAGAATTTCAGTTTTAAGGATCAAGTTTTGAAAATTAATAATTATTTTGGAAAGTGAAGAAGTAAAGTAAAAAAAGGAAGATAGAATTTCAGTTTTAGGGATTAAGCTTTGAGAAGTAATAAGTATTTAGGAAAGTGAAGAAGTAAAGTAAGAAAAGAAGATAGAATTTCAGTTTTAAGGAGTATGCTTTGAGAAGTAATAAGTATTTAGAAAAGTGAAGAAGTAAAGTAAGAAAAGAATATCTAATGATAAGTTTTCGTGGCAAGCACTAAAATATAAGTTAGAATATCCAAAATGTTAGTAATAATTTCACAATTACGAATCTGTATTCGGTTTGTGAAGATATGCTTGTAGATGAAAGTTAGCCTATAGAAAAGTGAAGAAGTAAAGTAAGAAAAGAAGATAGAATTTCAGTTTTAAGGAGTATGCTTTGAGAAGTAATAAGTATTTAGAAAAGTGAAGAAGTAAAGTAAGAAAAGAAGATAGAATTTCAGTTTTAAGGATCAAGTTTTGAAAATTAATAATTATTTTGGAAAGTGAAGAAGTAAAGTAAAAAAAGGAAGATAGAATTTCAGTTTTAGGGATTAAGCTTTGAGAAGTAATAATTATTTTTAAAAGTGAAGAAGTAAAGTAAGAAAAGAAGATAGAATTTCAGTTTTAAGGATCAAGTTTTGAAAATTAATAATTATTTTGGAAAGTGAAGAAGTAAAGTAAAAAAAGGAAGATAGAATTTCAGTTTTAGGGATTAAGCTTTGAGAAGTAATAAGTATTTAGGAAAGTGAAGAAGTAAAGTAAGAAAAGAAGATAGAATTTCAGTTTTAAGGAGTATGCTTTGAGAAGTAATAAGTATTTAGAAAAGTGAAGAAGTAAAGTAAGAAAAGAATATCTAATGATAAGTTTTCGTGGCAAGCACTAAAATATAAGTTAGAATATCCAAAATGTTAGTAATAATTTCACAATTACGAATCTGTATTCGGTTTGTGAAGATATGCTTGTAGATGAAAGTTAGCCTATAGAAAAGTGAAGAAGTAAAGTAAGAAAAGAAGATAGAATTTCAGTTTTAAGGAGTATGCTTTGAGAAGTAATAAGTATTTAGAAAAGTGAAGAAGTAAAGTAAGAAAAGAATATCTAATGATAAGTTTTCGTGGCAAGCACTAAAATATAAGTTAGAATATCCAAAATGTTAGTAATAATTTCACAATTACGAATCTGTATTCGGTTTGTGAAGATATGCTTGTAGATGAAAGTTAGCCTATAGAAAAGTGAAGAAGTAAAGTAAGAAAAGAAGATAGAATTTCAGTTTTAAGGAGTATGCTTGTAGATGAAAGTTAGCCTATTGAAAAGTGAAGAAGTAAAGTAAGAAAAGAATATCTAATGATAAGTTTTCGTGGCAAGCACTAAAATATAAGTTAGAATATCCAAAATGTTAGTAATAATATAATAATTACGAATCTGTATTCGGTTTGTCAAGATATGCTTGTAGATGAAAGTTAGCCTATAGAAAAGTGAAGAAGTAAAGTAAGAAAAGAATATCTAATGATAAGTTTTCGTGGCAAGCACTAAAATATAAGTTAGAATATCCAAAATGTTAGTAATAATTTCACAATTACGAATCTGTATTCGGTTTGTGAAGATATGCTTGTAGATGAAAGTTAGCCTATAGAAAAGTGAAGAAGTAAAGTAAGAAAAGAAGATAGAATTTCAGTTTTAAGGAGTATGCTTGTAGATGAAAGTTAGGCCTATTGAAAAGTGAAGAAGTAAAGTAAGAAAAGAATATCTAATGATAAGTTTTCGTGGCAAGCACTAAAATATAAGTTAGAATATCCAAAATGTTAGTAATAATTTACTAACATTTTGGATATTCTAACTTATATTTTAGTGCTTGCCACGAAAACTTATCATTAGATATTCTTTTCTTACTTTACTTCTTCACTTTTCAATAGGCTAACTTTCATCTACAAGCATACTCCTTAAAACTGAAATTCTATCTTCTTTTCTTACTTTACTTCTTCACTTTTCTATAGGCTAACTTTCATCTACAAGCATATCTTCACAAACCGAATACAGATTCGTAATTGTGAAATTATTACTAACATTTTGGATATTCTAACTTATATTTTAGTGCTTGCCACGAAAACTTATCATTAGATATTCTTTTCTTACTTTACTTCTTCACTTTTCTATAGGCTAACTTTCATCTACAAGCATATCTTGACAAACCGAATACAGATTCGTAATTATTATATTATTACTAACATTTTGGATATTCTAACTTATATTTTAGTGCTTGCCACGAAAACTTATCATTAGATATTCTTTTCTTACTTTACTTCTTCACTTTTCAATAGGCTAACTTTCATCTACAAGCATACTCCTTAAAACTGAAATTCTATCTTCTTTTCTTACTTACTTCTTCACTTTTCTATAGGCTAACTTTCATCTACAAGCATATCTTCACAAACCGAATACAGATTCGTAATTGTGAAATTATTACTAACATTTTGGATATTCTAACTTATATTTTAGTGCTTGCCACGAAAACTTATCATTAGATATTCTTTTCTTACTTTACTTCTTCACTTTTCTAAATACTTATTACTTCTCAAAGCATACTCCTTTAAAACTGAAATTCTATCTTCTTTTCTTACTTTACTTCTTCACTTTTCTATAGGCTAACTTTCATCTACAAGCATATCTTCACAAACCGAATACAGATTCGTAATTGTGAAATTATTACTAACATTTTGGATATTCTAACTTATAATTTTAGTGCTTGCCACGAAAACTTATCATTAGATATTCTTTTCTTACTTTACTTCTTCACTTTTCTAAATACTTATTACTTCTCAAAGCATACTCCTTAAAACTGAAATTCTATCTTCTTTTCTTACTTTACTTCTTCACTTTCCTAAATACTTATTACTTCTCAAAGCTTAATCCCTAAAACTGAAATTCTATCTTCCTTTTTTTACTTTACTTCTTCACTTTCCAAAATAATTATTAATTTTCAAAACTTGATCCTTAAAACTGAAATTCTATCTTCTTTTCTTACTTTACTTCTTCACTTTTAAAAATAATTATTACTTCTCAAAGCTTAATCCCTAAAACTGAAATTCTATCTTCCTTTTTTTACTTTACTTCTTCACTTTCCAAAATAATTATTAATTTTCAAAACTTGATCCTTAAAAACTGAAATTCTATCTTCTTTTCTTACTTTACTTCTTCACTTTTCTAAATACTTATTACTTCTCAAAGCATACTCCTTAAAACTGAAATTCTATCTTCTTTTCTTACTTTACTTCTTCACTTTTCTATAGGCTAACTTTCATCTACAAGCATATCTTCACAAACCGAATACAGATTCGGTAATTGTGAAATTATTACTAACATTTTGGATATTCTAACTTATATTTTAGTGCTTGCCACGAAAAACTTATCATTAGATATTCTTTTCTTACTTTACTTCTTCACTTTTCTAAATACTTATTACTTCTCAAAGCATACTCCTTAAAACTGAAATTCTATCTTCTTTTCTTACTTTACTTCTTCACTTTCCTAAATACTTATTACTTCTCAAAGCTTAATCCCTAAAACTGAAATTCTATCTTCCTTTTTTTACTTTACTTCTTCACTTTCCAAAATAATTATTAATTTTCAAAACTTGATCCTTAAAACTGAAATTCTATCTTCTTTTCTTACTTTACTTCTTCACTTTTAAAAATAATTATTACTTCTCAAAGCTAAATCCCTAAAACTGAAATTCTATCTTCCTTTTTTTACTTTACTTCTTCACTTTCCAAAATAATTATTAATTTTCAAACTTGATCCTTAAAACTGAAATTCTATCTTCTTTTCTTACTTTACTTCTTCACTTTTCTAAATACTTATTACTTCTCAAAGCATACTCCTTAAAACTGAAATTCTATCTTCTTTTCTTACTTTACTTCTTCACTTTTCTATAGGCTAACTTTTCATCTACAAGCATATCTTCACAAACCGAATACAGATTCGTAATTGTGAAATTATTACTAACATTTTGGATATTCTAACTTATATTTTAGTGCTTGCCACGAAAACTTATCATTAGATATTCTTTTCTTACTTTACTTCTTCACTTTTCTAAATACTTATTACTTCTCAAAGCATACTCCTTAAAACTGAAATTCTATCTTCTTTTCTTACTTTACTTCTTCACTTTCCTAAATACTTATTACTTCTCAAAGCTTAATCCCTAAAACTGAAATTCTATCTTCCTTTTTTTACTTTACTTCTTCACTTTCCAAATAATTATTAATTTTCAAAACTTGATCCTTTAAAACTGAAATTCTATCTTCTTTTCTTACTTTTACTTCTTCACTTTTAAAAATAATTATTACTTCTCAAAGCTTAATCCCTAAAACTGAAATTCTATCTTCCTTTTTTTACTTTACTTCTTCACTTTCCAAAATAATTATTAATTTTCAAAACTTGATCCTTAAAACTGAAATTCTATCTTCTTTTCTTACTTTACTTCTTCACTTTTCTAAATACTTATTACTTCTCAAAGCATACTCCTTAAAACTGAAATTCTATCTTCTTTTCTTACTTTACTTCTTCACTTTTCTATAGGCTAACTTTCATCTACAAGCATATCTTCACAAACCGAATACAGATTCGTAATTGTGAAATTATTACTAACATTTTGGATATTCTAACTTATATTTTAGTGCTTGCCACGAAAACTTATCATTAGATATTCTTTTCTTACTTTACTCTTCACTTTTCAATAGGCTAACTTTCATCTACAAGCATACTCCTTAAAACTGAAATTCTATCTTCTTTTCTTACTTTACTTCTTCACTTTTCTATAGGCTAACTTTCATCTACAAGCATATCTTCACAAAACCGAATACAGATTCGTAATTGTGAAATTATTACTAACATTTTGGATATTCTAACTTATATTTTAGTGCTTGCCACGAAAACTTATCATTAGATATTCTTTTCTTACTTTACTTCTTCACTTTTCTATAGGCTAAACTTTCATCTACAAGCATATCTTGACAAACCGAATACAGATTCGTAATTATTATATTATTACTAACATTTTGGATATTCTAACTTATATTTTAGTGCTTGCCACGAAAACTTATCATTAGATATTCTTTTCTTACTTTACTTCTTCACTTTTCTAAATACTTATTACTTCTCAAAGCATACTCCTTAAAACTGAAATTCTATCTTCTTTTCTTACTTTACTTCTTCACTTTTCTATAGGCTAACTTTCATCTACAAGCATATCTTCACAAACCGAATACAGATTCGTAATTGTGAAATTATTTACTAACATTTTGGATATTCTAACTTATATTTTAGTGCTTGCCACGAAAACTTATCATTAGATATTCTTTTCTTACTTTACTTCTTCACTTTTCAATAGGCTAACTTTCATCTACAAGCATACTCCTTAAAACTGAAATTCTATCTTCTTTTCTTACTTTACTTCTTCACTTTTCTATAGGCTAACTTTCATCTACAAGGCATATCTTCACAAACCGAATACAGATTCGTAATTGTGAAATTATTACTAACATTTTGGATATTCTAACTTATATTTTAGTGCTTGCCACGAAAACTTATCATTAGATATTCTTTTCTTACTTTACTTCTTCACTTTTCTATAGGCTAACTTTCATCTACAAGCATATCTTGACAAACCGAATACAGATTCGTAATTATTATATTATTACTAACATTTTGGATATTCTAACTTATATTTTAGTGCTTGCCACGAAAACTTATCATTAGATATTCTTTTCTTACTTTACTTCTTCACTTTTCAATAGGCTAACTTTCATCTACAAGCATACTCCTTTAAAACTGAAAATTCTATCTTCTTTTCTTACTTTACTTCTTCACTTTTCTATAGGCTAACTTTCATCTACAAGCATATCTTCACAAACCGAATACAGATTCGTAATTGTGAAATTATTACTAACATTTTGGATATTCTAACTTATATTTTAGTGCTTGCCACGAAAACTTATCATTAGATATTCTTTTTCTTACTTTACTTCTTCACTTTTCTATAGGCTAACTTTCATCTACAAGCATATCTTGACAAACCGAATACAGATTCGTAATTATTATATTATTACTAACATTTTGGATATTCTAACTTATATTTTAGTGCTGCCACGAAAACTTATCATTAGATATTCTTTTCTTACTTTACTTCTTCACTTTTCAATAGGCTAACTTTCATCTACAAGCATACTCCTTAAAACTGAAATTCTATCTTCTTTTCTTACTTTACTTCTTCACTTTTCTATAGGCTAACTTTCATCTACAAGCATATCTTCACAAACCGAATACAGATTCGTAATTGTGAAATTATTACTAACATTTTGGATATTCTAACTTATATTTTAGTGCTTGCCACGAAAACTTATCATTAGATATTCTTTTCTTACTTTACTTCTTCACTTTTCTAAATACTTATTACTTCTCAAAGCATACTCCTTAAAACTGAAATTCTATCTTCTTTTCTTACTTTACTTCTTCACTTTTCTATAGGCTAACTTTCATCTACAAGCATATCTTCACAAACCGAATACAGATTCGTAATTGTGAAATTATTACTAACATTTTGGATATTCTAACTTATATTTTAGTGCTTGCCACGAAAACTTATCATTAGATATTCTTTTCTTACTTTACTTCTTCACTTTTCTAAATACTTATTACTTCTCAAAGCATACTCCTTAAAACTGAAAATTCTATCTTCTTTTCTTACTTTACTTCTTCACTTTCCTAAATACTTATTACTTCTCAAAGCTTAATCCCTAAAACTGAAATTCTATCTTCCTTTTTTTACTTTACTTCTTCACTTTCCAAAATAATTATTAATTTTCAAAACTTGATCCTTAAAACTGAAATTCTATCTTCTTTTCTTACTTTACTTCTTCACTTTTAAAAATAATTATTACTTCTCAAAGCTTAATCCCTAAAACTGAAATTCTATCTTCCTTTTTTTTACTTTACTTCTTCACTTTCCAAATAATTATTAATTTTCAAAACTTGATCCTTAAAACTGAAATTCTATCTTCTTTTCTTACTTTACTTCTTCACTTTTCTAAATACTTATTACTTCTCAAAGCATACTCCTTAAAACTGAAATTCTATCTTCTTTTCTTACTTTTACTTCTTCACTTTTCTATAGGCTAACTTTCATCTACAAGCATATCTTCACAAACCGAATACAGATTCGTAATTGTGAAATTATTACTAACATTTTGGATATTCTAACTTATATTTTAGTGCTTGCCACGAAAAACTTATCATTAGATATTCTTTTCTTACTTTACTTCTTCACTTTTCTAATACTTATTACTTCTCAAAGCATACTCCTTAAAACTGAAATTCTATCTTCTTTTCTTACTTTACTTCTTCACTTTCCTAAATACTTATTACTTCTCAAAGCTTAATCCCTAAAACTGAAATTCTATCTCCTTTTTTTACTTTACTTCTTCACTTTCCAAAATAATTATTAATTTTCAAAACTTGATCCTTAAAACTGAAATTCTATCTTCTTTTCTTACTTTACTTCTTCACTTTTAAAAATAATTATTACTTCTCAAAGCTTAATCCCTAAAACTGAAATTCTATCTTCCTTTTTTTACTTTACTTCTTCACTTTCCAAAATAATTATTAATTTTCAAAACTTGATCCTTAAAACTGAAATTCTATCTTCTTTTCTTACTTTACTTCTTCACTTTTCTAAATACTTATTACTTCTCAAAGCATACTCCTTAAAACTGAAATTCTATCTTCTTTTCTTACTTTACTTCTTCACTTTTCTATAGGCTAACTTTCATCTACAAGCATATCTTCACAAACCGAATACAGATTCGTAATTGTGAAATTATTACTAACATTTTGGATATTCTAACTTATATTTTAGTGCTTGCCACGAAAACTTATCATTAGATATTCTTTTCTTACTTTACTTCTTCACTTTTCTAAATACTTATTACTTCTCAAAGCATACTCCTTAAAACTGAAATTCTATCTTCTTTTCTTACTTTACTTCTTCACTTTCCTAAATACTTATTACTTCTCAAAGCTTAATCCCTAAAACTGAAATTCTATCTTCCTTTTTTACTTTACTTCTCACTTTCCAAAATAATTATTAATTTTCAAAACTTGATCCTTAAAACTGAAATTCTATCTTCTTTTCTTACTTTACTTCTTCACTTTTAAAAATAATTATTACTTCTCAAAGCTTAATCCCTAAAACTGAAATTCTATCTTCCTTTTTTTACTTTACTTCTACTTTCCACATTTTTAAAACTGGATACTTTAAAACTAAATTCTTATATTCTTCACTTTTCTATAGTGCATATCTTCACAAACCGCAGATTCACGATATTCTAACTTATCACGAAAACTTATCATTAGATATTCTTTTCTTACTTTACTTCTTCACTTTTCTAAATACTTATTACTTCTCAAAGCATACTCCTTAAAACTGAAATTCTATCTTCTTTTCTTACTTTACTTCTTCACTTTCCTAAATACTTATTACTTCTCAAAGCTTAATCCCTAAAACTGAAATTCTATCTTCCTTTTTTTACTTTACTTCTTCACTTTCCAAAATAATTATTAATTTTCAAAACTTGATCCTTAAAACTGAAATTCTATCTTCTTTTCTTACTTTACTTCTTCACTTTTAAAAATAATTATTACTTCTCAAAGCTTAATCCCTAAAACTGAAATTCTATCTTCCTTTTTTTACTTTACTTCTTCACTTTCCAAAATAATTATTAATTTTCAAACTTGATCCTTAAAACTGAAATTCTATCTTCTTTTCTTACTTTACTTCTTCACTTTTCTAAATACTTATTACTTCTCAAAGCATACTCCTTAAAACTGAAATTCTATCTTCTTTTCTTACTTTACTTCTTCACTTTTCTATAGGCTAACTTTCATCTACAAGCATATCTTCACAAACCGAATACAGATTCGTAATTGTGAAATTATTACTAACATTTTGGATATTCTAACTTATATTTTAGTGCTTGCCACGAAAACTTATCATTAGATATTCTTTTCTTACTTTACTTCTTCACTTTTCTAAATACTTATTACTTCTCAAAGCATACTCCTTAAAACTGAAATTCTATCTTCTTTTCTTACTTTACTTCTTCACTTTCCTAAATACTTATTACTTCTCAAAGCTTAATCCCTAAAACTGAAATTCTATCTTCCTTTTTTTACTTTACTTCTTCACTTTCCAAAATAATTATTAATTTTCAAAACTTGATCCTTAAAACTGAAATTCTATCTTCTTTTCTTACTTTACTTCTTCACTTTTAAAAATAATTATTACTTCTCAAAGCTTAATCCCTAAAACTGAAATTCTATCTTCCTTTTTTTACTTTACTTCTTCACTTTCCAAAATAATTATTAATTTTCAAAACTTGATCCTTAAAACTGAAATTCTATCTTCTTTTCTTACTTTACTTCTTCACTTTTCTAAATACTTATTACTTCTCAAAGCATACTCCTTAAAACTGAAATTCTATCTTCTTTTCTTACTTTACTTCTTCACTTTTCTATAGGCTAACTTTCATCTACAAGCATATCTTCACAAACCGAATACAGATTCGTAATTGTGAAATTATTACTAACATTTTGGATATTCTAACTTATATTTTAGTGCTTGCCACGAAAACTTATCATTAGATATTCTTTTCTTACTTTACTTCTTCACTTTTCTAAATACTTATTACTTCTCAAAGCATACTCCTTAAAACTGAAATTCTATCTTCTTTTCTTACTTTACTTCTTCACTTTCCTAAATACTTATTACTTCTCAAAGCTTAATCCCTAAAACTGAAATTCTATCTTCCTTTTTTTACTTTACTTCTTCACTTTCCAAAATAATTATTAATTTTCAAAACTTGATCCTTAAAACTGAAATTCTATCTTCTTTTCTTACTTTACTTCTTCACTTTTAAAAATAATTATTACTTCTCAAAGCTTAATCCCTAAAACTGAAATTCTATCTTCCTTTTTTTACTTTACTTCTTCACTTTCCAAAATAATTATTAATTTTCAAAACTTGATCCTTAAAACTGAAATTCTATCTTCTTTTCTTACTTTACTTCTTCACTTTTCTAAATACTTATTACTTCTCAAAGCATACTCCTTAAAACTGAAATTCTATCTTCTTTTCTTACTTTACTTCTTCACTTTTCTATAGGCTAACTTTCATCTACAAGCATATCTTCACAAACCGAATACAGATTCGTAATTGTGAAATTATTACTAACATTTTGGATATTCTAACTTATATTTTAGTGCTTGCCACGAAAACTTATCATTAGATATTCTTTTCTTACTTTACTTCTTCACTTTTCTAAATACTTATTACTTCTCAAAGCATACTCCTTAAAACTGAAATTCTATCTTCTTTTCTTACTTTACTTCTTCACTTTCCTAAATACTTATTACTTCTCAAAGCTTAATCCCTAAAACTGAAATTCTATCTTCCTTTTTTTACTTTACTTCTTCACTTTCCAAAATAATTATTAATTTTCAAAACTTGATCCTTAAAACTGAAATTCTATCTTCTTTTCTTACTTTACTTCTTCACTTTTAAAAATAATTATTACTTCTCAAAGCTTAATCCCTAAAACTGAAATTCTATCTTCCTTTTTTTACTTTACTTCTTCACTTTCCAAAATAATTATTAATTTTCAAAACTTGATCCTTAAAACTGAAATTCTATCTTCTTTTCTTACTTTACTTCTTCACTTTTCTAAATACTTATTACTTCTCAAAGCATACTCCTTAAAACTGAAATTCTATCTTCTTTTCTTACTTTACTTCTTCACTTTTCTATAGGCTAACTTTCATCTACAAGCATATCTTCACAAACCGAATACAGATTCGTAATTGTGAAATTATTACTAACATTTTGGATATTCTAACTTATATTTTAGTGCTTGCCACGAAAACTTATCATTAGATATTCTTTTCTTACTTTACTTCTTCACTTTTCTAAATACTTATTACTTCTCAAAGCATACTCCTTAAAACTGAAATTCTATCTTCTTTTCTTACTTTACTTCTTCACTTTCCTAAATACTTATTACTTCTCAAAGCTTAATCCCTAAAACTGAAATTCTATCTTCCTTTTTTTACTTTACTTCTTCACTTTCCAAAATAATTATTAATTTTCAAAACTTGATCCTTAAAACTGAAATTCTATCTTCTTTTCTTACTTTACTTCTTCACTTTTAAAAATAATTATTACTTCTCAAAGCTTAATCCCTAAAACTGAAATTCTATCTTCCTTTTTTTACTTTACTTCTTCACTTTCCAAAATAATTATTAATTTTCAAAACTTGATCCTTAAAACTGAAATTCTATCTTCTTTTCTTACTTTACTTCTTCACTTTTCTAAATACTTATTACTTCTCAAAGCATACTCCTTAAAACTGAAATTCTATCTTCTTTTCTTACTTTACTTCTTCACTTTTCTATAGGCTAACTTTCATCTACAAGCATATCTTCACAAACCGAATACAGATTCGTAATTGTGAAATTATTACTAACATTTTGGATATTCTAACTTATATTTTAGTGCTTGCCACGAAAACTTATCATTAGATATTCTTTTCTTACTTTACTTCTTCACTTTTCTAAATACTTATTACTTCTCAAAGCATACTCCTTAAAACTGAAATTCTATCTTCTTTTCTTACTTTACTTCTTCACTTTCCTAAATACTTATTACTTCTCAAAGCTTAATCCCTAAAACTGAAATTCTATCTTCCTTTTTTTACTTTACTTCTTCACTTTCCAAAATAATTATTAATTTTCAAAACTTGATCCTTAAAACTGAAATTCTATCTTCTTTTCTTACTTTACTTCTTCACTTTTAAAAATAATTATTACTTCTCAAAGCTTAATCCCTAAAACTGAAATTCTATCTTCCTTTTTTTACTTTACTTCTTCACTTTCCAAAATAATTATTAATTTTCAAAACTTGATCCTTAAAACTGAAATTCTATCTTCTTTTCTTACTTTACTTCTTCACTTTTCTAAATACTTATTACTTCTCAAAGCATACTCCTTAAAACTGAAATTCTATCTTCTTTTCTTACTTTACTTCTTCACTTTTCTATAGGCTAACTTTCATCTACAAGCATATCTTCACAAACCGAATACAGATTCGTAATTGTGAAATTATTACTAACATTTTGGATATTCTAACTTATATTTTAGTGCTTGCCACGAAAACTTATCATTAGATATTCTTTTCTTACTTTACTTCTTCACTTTTCTAAATACTTATTACTTCTCAAAGCATACTCCTTAAAACTGAAATTCTATCTTCTTTTCTTACTTTACTTCTTCACTTTCCTAAATACTTATTACTTCTCAAAGCTTAATCCCTAAAACTGAAATTCTATCTTCCTTTTTTTACTTTACTTCTTCACTTTCCAAAATAATTATTAATTTTCAAAACTTGATCCTTAAAACTGAAATTCTATCTTCTTTTCTTACTTTACTTCTTCACTTTTAAAAATAATTATTACTTCTCAAAGCTTAATCCCTAAAACTGAAATTCTATCTTCCTTTTTTTACTTTACTTCTTCACTTTCCAAAATAATTATTAATTTTCAAAACTTGATCCTTAAAACTGAAATTCTATCTTCTTTTCTTACTTTACTTCTTCACTTTTCTAAATACTTATTACTTCTCAAAGCATACTCCTTAAAACTGAAATTCTATCTTCTTTTCTTACTTTACTTCTTCACTTTTCTATAGGCTAACTTTCATCTACAAGCATATCTTCACAAACCGAATACAGATTCGTAATTGTGAAATTATTACTAACATTTTGGATATTCTAACTTATATTTTAGTGCTTGCCACGAAAACTTATCATTAGATATTCTTTTCTTACTTTACTTCTTCACTTTTCTAAATACTTATTACTTCTCAAAGCATACTCCTTAAAACTGAAATTCTATCTTCTTTTCTTACTTTACTTCTTCACTTTCCTAAATACTTATTACTTCTCAAAGCTTAATCCCTAAAACTGAAATTCTATCTTCCTTTTTTTACTTTACTTCTTCACTTTCCAAAATAATTATTAATTTTCAAAACTTGATCCTTAAAACTGAAATTCTATCTTCTTTTCTTACTTTACTTCTTCACTTTTAAAAATAATTATTACTTCTCAAAGCTTAATCCCTAAAACTGAAATTCTATCTTCCTTTTTTTACTTTACTTCTTCACTTTCCAAAATAATTATTAATTTTCAAAACTTGATCCTTAAAACTGAAATTCTATCTTCTTTTCTTACTTTACTTCTTCACTTTTCTAAATACTTATTACTTCTCAAAGCATACTCCTTAAAACTGAAATTCTATCTTCTTTTCTTACTTTACTTCTTCACTTTTCTATAGGCTAACTTTCATCTACAAGCATATCTTCACAAACCGAATACAGATTCGTAATTGTGAAATTATTACTAACATTTTGGATATTCTAACTTATATTTTAGTGCTTGCCACGAAAACTTATCATTAGATATTCTTTTCTTACTTTACTTCTTCACTTTTCTAAATACTTATTACTTCTCAAAGCATACTCCTTAAAACTGAAATTCTATCTTCTTTTCTTACTTTACTTCTTCACTTTCCTAAATACTTATTACTTCTCAAAGCTTAATCCCTAAAACTGAAATTCTATCTTCCTTTTTTTACTTTACTTCTTCACTTTCCAAAATAATTATTAATTTTCAAAACTTGATCCTTAAAACTGAAATTCTATCTTCTTTTCTTACTTTACTTCTTCACTTTTAAAAATAATTATTACTTCTCAAAGCTTAATCCCTAAAACTGAAATTCTATCTTCCTTTTTTTACTTTACTTCTTCACTTTCCAAAATAATTATTAATTTTCAAAACTTGATCCTTAAAACTGAAATTCTATCTTCTTTTCTTACTTTACTTCTTCACTTTTCTAAATACTTATTACTTCTCAAAGCATACTCCTTAAAACTGAAATTCTATCTTCTTTTCTTACTTTACTTCTTCACTTTTCTATAGGCTAACTTTCATCTACAAGCATATCTTCACAAACCGAATACAGATTCGTAATTGTGAAATTATTACTAACATTTTGGATATTCTAACTTATATTTTAGTGCTTGCCACGAAAACTTATCATTAGATATTCTTTTCTTACTTTACTTCTTCACTTTTCTAAATACTTATTACTTCTCAAAGCATACTCCTTAAAACTGAAATTCTATCTTCTTTTCTTACTTTACTTCTTCACTTTCCTAAATACTTATTACTTCTCAAAGCTTAATCCCTAAAACTGAAATTCTATCTTCCTTTTTTTACTTTACTTCTTCACTTTCCAAAATAATTATTAATTTTCAAAACTTGATCCTTAAAACTGAAATTCTATCTTCTTTTCTTACTTTACTTCTTCACTTTTAAAAATAATTATTACTTCTCAAAGCTTAATCCCTAAAACTGAAATTCTATCTTCCTTTTTTTACTTTACTTCTTCACTTTCCAAAATAATTATTAATTTTCAAAACTTGATCCTTAAAACTGAAATTCTATCTTCTTTTCTTACTTTACTTCTTCACTTTTCTAAATACTTATTACTTCTCAAAGCATACTCCTTAAAACTGAAATTCTATCTTCTTTTCTTACTTTACTTCTTCACTTTTCTATAGGCTAACTTTCATCTACAAGCATATCTTCACAAACCGAATACAGATTCGTAATTGTGAAATTATTACTAACATTTTGGATATTCTAACTTATATTTTAGTGCTTGCCACGAAAACTTATCATTAGATATTCTTTTCTTACTTTACTTCTTCACTTTTCTAAATACTTATTACTTCTCAAAGCATACTCCTTAAAACTGAAATTCTATCTTCTTTTCTTACTTTACTTCTTCACTTTCCTAAATACTTATTACTTCTCAAAGCTTAATCCCTAAAACTGAAATTCTATCTTCCTTTTTTTACTTTACTTCTTCACTTTCCAAAATAATTATTAATTTTCAAAACTTGATCCTTAAAACTGAAATTCTATCTTCTTTTCTTACTTTACTTCTTCACTTTTAAAAATAATTATTACTTCTCAAAGCTTAATCCCTAAAACTGAAATTCTATCTTCCTTTTTTTACTTTACTTCTTCACTTTCCAAAATAATTATTAATTTTCAAAACTTGATCCTTAAAACTGAAATTCTATCTTCTTTTCTTACTTTACTTCTTCACTTTTCTAAATACTTATTACTTCTCAAAGCATACTCCTTAAAACTGAAATTCTATCTTCTTTTCTTACTTTACTTCTTCACTTTTCTATAGGCTAACTTTCATCTACAAGCATATCTTCACAAACCGAATACAGATTCGTAATTGTGAAATTATTACTAACATTTTGGATATTCTAACTTATATTTTAGTGCTTGCCACGAAAACTTATCATTAGATATTCTTTTCTTACTTTACTTCTTCACTTTTCTAAATACTTATTACTTCTCAAAGCATACTCCTTAAAACTGAAATTCTATCTTCTTTTCTTACTTTACTTCTTCACTTTCCTAAATACTTATTACTTCTCAAAGCTTAATCCCTAAAACTGAAATTCTATCTTCCTTTTTTTACTTTACTTCTTCACTTTCCAAAATAATTATTAATTTTCAAAACTTGATCCTTAAAACTGAAATTCTATCTTCTTTTCTTACTTTACTTCTTCACTTTTAAAAATAATTATTACTTCTCAAAGCTTAATCCCTAAAACTGAAATTCTATCTTCCTTTTTTTACTTTACTTCTTCACTTTCCAAAATAATTATTAATTTTCAAAACTTGATCCTTAAAACTGAAATTCTATCTTCTTTTCTTACTTTACTTCTTCACTTTTCAATAGGCTAACTTTCATCTACAAGCATACTCCTTAAAACTGAAATTCTATCTTCTTTTCTTACTTTACTTCTTCACTTTTCTATAGGCTAACTTTCATCTACAAGCATATCTTCACAAACCGAATACAGATTCGTAATTGTGAAATTATTACTAACATTTTGGATATTCTAACTTATATTTTAGTGCTTGCCACGAAAACTTATCATTAGATATTCTTTTCTTACTTTACTTCTTCACTTTTCTAAATACTTATTACTTCTCAAAGCATACTCCTTAAAACTGAAATTCTATCTTCTTTTCTTACTTTACTTCTTCACTTTTCTATAGGCTAACTTTCATCTACAAGCATATCTTCACAAACCGAATACAGATTCGTAATTGTGATATTATTACTAACATTTTGGATATTCTAACTTATATTTTAGTGCTTGCCACGAAAACTTATCATTAGATATTCTTTTCTTACTTTACTTCTTCACTTTTCTAAATACTTATTACTTCTCAAAGCATACTCCTTAAAACTGAAATTCTATCTTCTTTTCTTACTTTACTTCTTCACTTTTCTATAGGCTAACTTTCATCTACAAGCATATCTTCACAAACCGAATACAGATTCGTAATTGTGATATTATTACTAACATTTTGGATATTCTAACTTATATTTTAGTGCTTGCCACGAAAACTTATCATTAGATATTCTTTTCTTACTTTACTTCTTCACTTTTCTAAATACTTATTACTTCTCAAAGCATACTCCTTAAAACTGAAATTCTATCTTCTTTTCTTACTTTACTTCTTCACTTTCCTAAATACTTATTACTTCTCAAAGCTTAATCCCTAAAACTGAAATTCTATCTTCCTTTTTTTACTTTACTTCTTCACTTTCCAAAATAATTATTAATTTTCAAAACTTGATCCTTAAAACTGAAATTCTATCTTCTTTTCTTACTTTACTTCTTCACTTTTAAAAATAATTATTACTTTTCAAAGCTTAATCCTTAAAACTGAAATTCTATCTTCTTTTTTTACTTTACTTCTTCACTTTTCTATAGGCTAACTTTCATCTACAAGCATATCTTCACAAACCGAATACAGATTCGTAATTGTGAAATTATTACTAACATTTTGGATATTCTAACTTATATTTTAGTGCTTGCCACGAAAACTTATCATTAGATATTCTTTTCTTACTTTACTTCTTCACTTTTCTAAATACTTATTACTTCTCAAAGCATACTCCTTAAAACTGAAATTCTATCTTCTTTTCTTACTTTACTTCTTCACTTTCCTAAATACTTATTACTTCTCAAAGCTTAATCCCTAAAACTGAAATTCTATCTTCCTTTTTTTACTTTACTTCTTCACTTTC
This sequence comes from Loxodes magnus, assembly GCA_946699065.1. NCBI lineage: Eukaryota > Ciliophora > Karyorelictea > Loxodida > Loxodidae > Loxodes > Loxodes magnus. The sequence continues at coordinate 41,615 of CAMPDV010001816.1, read as the reverse complement.
CAAAATAATTATTAATTTTCAAAACTTGATCCTTAAAACTGAAATTCTATCTTTTTTTCTTACTTTACTTCTTCACTTTTAAAAATAATTATTACTTCTCAAAGCTTAATCCCTAAAACTGAAATTCTATCTTCCTTTTTTTACTTTACTTCTTCACTTTCCAAAATAATTATTAATTTTCAAAACTTGATCCTTAAAACTGAAATTCTATCTTCTTTTCTTACTTTACTTCTTCACTTTTCTAAATACTTATTACTTCTCAAAGCATACTCCTTAAAACTGAAATTCTATCTTCTTTTCTTACTTTACTTCTTCACTTTTCTATAGGCTAACTTTCATCTACAAGCATATCTTCACAAACCGAATACAGATTCGTAATTGTGAAATTATTACTAACATTTTGGATATTCTAACTTATATTTTAGTGCTTGCCACGAAAACTTATCATTAGATATTCTTTTCTTACTTTACTTCTTCACTTTTCTAAATACTTATTACTTCTCAAAGCATACTCCTTAAAACTGAAATTCTATCTTCTTTTCTTACTTTACTTCTTCACTTTCCTAAATACTTATTACTTCTCAAAGCTTAATCCCTAAAACTGAAATTCTATCTTCCTTTTTTTACTTTACTTCTTCACTTTTCTAAATACTTATTACTTCTCAAAGCATACTCCTTAAAACTGAAATTCTATCTTCTTTTCTTACTTTACTTCTTCACTTTCCTAAATACTTATTACTTCTCAAAGCTTAATCCCTAAAACTGAAATTCTATCTTCCTTTTTTTACTTTACTTCTTCACTTTCCAAAATAATTATTAATTTTCAAAACTTGATCCTTAAAACTGAAATTCTATCTTTTTTTCTTACTTTACTTCTTCACTTTTAAAAATAATTATTACTTCTCAAAGCTTAATCCCTAAAACTGAAATTCTATCTTCCTTTTTTTACTTTACTTCTTCACTTTCCAAAATAATTATTAATTTTCAAAACTTGATCCTTAAAACTGAAATTCTATCTTCTTTTCTTACTTTACTTCTTCACTTTTCTAAATACTTATTACTTCTCAAAGCATACTCCTTAAAACTGAAATTCTATCTTCTTTTCTTACTTTACTTCTTCACTTTTCTATAGGCTAACTTTCATCTACAAGCATATCTTCACAAACCGAATACAGATTCGTAATTGTGAAATTATTACTAACATTTTGGATATTCTAACTTATATTTTAGTGCTTGCCACGAAAACTTATCATTAGATATTCTTTTCTTACTTTACTTCTTCACTTTTCTAAATACTTATTACTTCTCAAAGCATACTCCTTAAAACTGAAATTCTATCTTCTTTTCTTACTTTACTTCTTCACTTTCCTAAATACTTATTACTTCTCAAAGCTTAATCCCTAAAACTGAAATTCTATCTTCCTTTTTTTACTTTACTTCTTCACTTTTCTATAGGCTAACTTTCATCTACAAGCATATCTTCACAAACCGAATACAGATTCGTAATTGTGAAATTATTACTAACATTTTGGATATTCTAACTTATATTTTAGTGCTTGCCACGAAAACTTATCATTAGATATTCTTTTCTTACTTTACTTCTTCACTTTTCAATAGGCTAACTTTCATCTACAAGCATACTCCTTAAAACTGAAATTCTATCTTCTTTTCTTACTTTACTTCTTCACTTTTCTATAGGCTAACTTTCATCTACAAGCATATCTTCACAAACCGAATACAGATTCGTAATTGTGAAATTATTACTAACATTTTGGATATTCTAACTTATATTTTAGTGCTTGCCACGAAAACTTATCATTAGATATTCTTTTCTTACTTTACTTCTTCACTTTTCTATAGGCTAACTTTCATCTACAAGCATATCTTGACAAACCGAATACAGATTCGTAATTATTATATTATTACTAACATTTTGGATATTCTAACTTATATTTTAGTGCTTGCCACGAAAACTTATCATTAGATATTCTTTTCTTACTTTACTTCTTCACTTTTCAATAGGCTAACTTTCATCTACAAGCATACTCCTTAAAACTGAAATTCTATCTTCTTTTCTTACTTTACTTCTTCACTTTTCTATAGGCTAACTTTCATCTACAAGCATATCTTCACAAACCGAATACAGATTCGTAATTGTGAAATTATTACTAACATTTTGGATATTCTAACTTATATTTTAGTGCTTGCCACGAAAACTTATCATTAGATATTCTTTTCTTACTTTACTTCTTCACTTTTCTAAATACTTATTACTTCTCAAAGCATACTCCTTAAAACTGAAATTCTATCTTCTTTTCTTACTTTACTTCTTCACTTTCCTAAATACTTATTACTTCTCAAAGCTTAATCCCTAAAACTGAAATTCTATCTTCCTTTTTTTACTTTACTTCTTCACTTTTCTATAGGCTAACTTTCATCTACAAGCATATCTTCACAAACCGAATACAGATTCGTAATTGTGAAATTATTACTAACATTTTGGATATTCTAACTTATATTTTAGTGCTTGCCACGAAAACTTATCATTAGATATTCTTTTCTTACTTTACTTCTTCACTTTTCAATAGGCTAACTTTCATCTACAAGCATACTCCTTAAAACTGAAATTCTATCTTCTTTTCTTACTTTACTTCTTCACTTTTCTATAGGCTAACTTTCATCTACAAGCATATCTTCACAAACCGAATACAGATTCGTAATTGTGAAATTATTACTAACATTTTGGATATTCTAACTTATATTTTAGTGCTTGCCACGAAAACTTATCATTAGATATTCTTTTCTTACTTTACTTCTTCACTTTTCTATAGGCTAACTTTCATCTACAAGCATATCTTGACAAACCGAATACAGATTCGTAATTATTATATTATTACTAACATTTTGGATATTCTAACTTATATTTTAGTGCTTGCCACGAAAACTTATCATTAGATATTCTTTTCTTACTTTACTTCTTCACTTTTCAATAGGCTAACTTTCATCTACAAGCATACTCCTTAAAACTGAAATTCTATCTTCTTTTCTTACTTTACTTCTTCACTTTTCTATAGGCTAACTTTCATCTACAAGCATATCTTCACAAACCGAATACAGATTCGTAATTGTGAAATTATTACTAACATTTTGGATATTCTAACTTATATTTTAGTGCTTGCCACGAAAACTTATCATTAGATATTCTTTTCTTACTTTACTTCTTCACTTTTCTAAATACTTATTACTTCTCAAAGCATACTCCTTAAAACTGAAATTCTATCTTCTTTTCTTACTTTACTTCTTCACTTTCCTAAATACTTATTACTTCTCAAAGCTTAATCCCTAAAACTGAAATTCTATCTTCCTTTTTTTACTTTACTTCTTCACTTTTCTATAGGCTAACTTTCATCTACAAGCATATCTTCACAAACCGAATACAGATTCGTAATTGTGAAATTATTACTAACATTTTGGATATTCTAACTTATATTTTAGTGCTTGCCACGAAAACTTATCATTAGATATTCTTTTCTTACTTTACTTCTTCACTTTTCAATAGGCTAACTTTCATCTACAAGCATACTCCTTAAAACTGAAATTCTATCTTCTTTTCTTACTTTACTTCTTCACTTTTCTATAGGCTAACTTTCATCTACAAGCATATCTTCACAAACCGAATACAGATTCGTAATTGTGAAATTATTACTAACATTTTGGATATTCTAACTTATATTTTAGTGCTTGCCACGAAAACTTATCATTAGATATTCTTTTCTTACTTTACTTCTTCACTTTTCTATAGGCTAACTTTCATCTACAAGCATATCTTGACAAACCGAATACAGATTCGTAATTATTATATTATTACTAACATTTTGGATATTCTAACTTATATTTTAGTGCTTGCCACGAAAACTTATCATTAGATATTCTTTTCTTACTTTACTTCTTCACTTTTCAATAGGCTAACTTTCATCTACAAGCATACTCCTTAAAACTGAAATTCTATCTTCTTTTCTTACTTTACTTCTTCACTTTTCTATAGGCTAACTTTCATCTACAAGCATATCTTCACAAACCGAATACAGATTCGTAATTGTGAAATTATTACTAACATTTTGGATATTCTAACTTATATTTTAGTGCTTGCCACGAAAACTTATCATTAGATATTCTTTTCTTACTTTACTTCTTCACTTTTCTAAATACTTATTACTTCTCAAAGCATACTCCTTAAAACTGAAATTCTATCTTCTTTTCTTACTTTACTTCTTCACTTTCCTAAATACTTATTACTTCTCAAAGCTTAATCCCTAAAACTGAAATTCTATCTTCCTTTTTTTACTTTACTTCTTCACTTTTCTATAGGCTAACTTTCATCTACAAGCATATCTTCACAAACCGAATACAGATTCGTAATTGTGAAATTATTACTAACATTTTGGATATTCTAACTTATATTTTAGTGCTTGCCACGAAAACTTATCATTAGATATTCTTTTCTTACTTTACTTCTTCACTTTTCAATAGGCTAACTTTCATCTACAAGCATACTCCTTAAAACTGAAATTCTATCTTCTTTTCTTACTTTACTTCTTCACTTTTCTATAGGCTAACTTTCATCTACAAGCATATCTTCACAAACCGAATACAGATTCGTAATTGTGAAATTATTACTAACATTTTGGATATTCTAACTTATATTTTAGTGCTTGCCACGAAAACTTATCATTAGATATTCTTTTCTTACTTTACTTCTTCACTTTTCTATAGGCTAACTTTCATCTACAAGCATATCTTGACAAACCGAATACAGATTCGTAATTATTATATTATTACTAACATTTTGGATATTCTAACTTATATTTTAGTGCTTGCCACGAAAACTTATCATTAGATATTCTTTTCTTACTTTACTTCTTCACTTTTCAATAGGCTAACTTTCATCTACAAGCATACTCCTTAAAACTGAAATTCTATCTTCTTTTCTTACTTTACTTCTTCACTTTTCTATAGGCTAACTTTCATCTACAAGCATATCTTCACAAACCGAATACAGATTCGTAATTGTGAAATTATTACTAACATTTTGGATATTCTAACTTATATTTTAGTGCTTGCCACGAAAACTTATCATTAGATATTCTTTTCTTACTTTACTTCTTCACTTTTCAATAGGCTAACTTTCATCTACAAGCATACTCCTTAAAACTGAAATTCTATCTTCTTTTCTTACTTTACTTCTTCACTTTTCTATAGGCTAACTTTCATCTACAAGCATATCTTCACAAACCGAATACAGATTCGTAATTGTGAAATTATTACTAACATTTTGGATATTCTAACTTATATTTTAGTGCTTGCCACGAAAACTTATCATTAGATATTCTTTTCTTACTTTACTTCTTCACTTTTCAATAGGCTAACTTTCATCTACAAGCATACTCCTTAAAACTGAAATTCTATCTTCTTTTCTTACTTTACTTCTTCACTTTTCTATAGGCTAACTTTCATCTACAAGCATATCTTCACAAACCGAATACAGATTCGTAATTGTGAAATTATTACTAACATTTTGGATATTCTAACTTATATTTTAGTGCTTGCCACGAAAACTTATCATTAGATATTCTTTTCTTACTTTACTTCTTCACTTTTCAATAGGCTAACTTTCATCTACAAGCATACTCCTTAAAACTGAAATTCTATCTTCTTTTCTTACTTTACTTCTTCACTTTTCTATAGGCTAACTTTCATCTACAAGCATATCTTCACAAACCGAATACAGATTCGTAATTGTGAAATTATTACTAACATTTTGGATATTCTAACTTATATTTTAGTGCTTGCCACGAAAACTTATCATTAGATATTCTTTTCTTACTTTACTTCTTCACTTTTCTAAATACTTATTACTTCTCAAAGCATACTCCTTAAAACTGAAATTCTATCTTCTTTTCTTACTTTACTTCTTCACTTTCCTAAATACTTATTACTTCTCAAAGCTTAATCCCTAAAACTGAAATTCTATCTTCCTTTTTTTACTTTACTTCTTCACTTTTCTATAGGCTAACTTTCATCTACAAGCATATCTTCACAAACCGAATACAGATTCGTAATTGTGAAATTATTACTAACATTTTGGATATTCTAACTTATATTTTAGTGCTTGCCACGAAAACTTATCATTAGATATTCTTTTCTTACTTTACTTCTTCACTTTTCAATAGGCTAACTTTCATCTACAAGCATACTCCTTAAAACTGAAATTCTATCTTCTTTTCTTACTTTACTTCTTCACTTTTCTATAGGCTAACTTTCATCTACAAGCATATCTTCACAAACCGAATACAGATTCGTAATTGTGAAATTATTACTAACATTTTGGATATTCTAACTTATATTTTAGTGCTTGCCACGAAAACTTATCATTAGATATTCTTTTCTTACTTTACTTCTTCACTTTTCTATAGGCTAACTTTCATCTACAAGCATATCTTGACAAACCGAATACAGATTCGTAATTATTATATTATTACTAACATTTTGGATATTCTAACTTATATTTTAGTGCTTGCCACGAAAACTTATCATTAGATATTCTTTTCTTACTTTACTTCTTCACTTTTCAATAGGCTAACTTTCATCTACAAGCATACTCCTTAAAACTGAAATTCTATCTTCTTTTCTTACTTTACTTCTTCACTTTTCTATAGGCTAACTTTCATCTACAAGCATATCTTCACAAACCGAATACAGATTCGTAATTGTGAAATTATTACTAACATTTTGGATATTCTAACTTATATTTTAGTGCTTGCCACGAAAACTTATCATTAGATATTCTTTTCTTACTTTACTTCTTCACTTTTCTATAGGCTAACTTTCATCTACAAGCATATCTTGACAAACCGAATACAGATTCGTAATTATTATATTATTACTAACATTTTGGATATTCTAACTTATATTTTAGTGCTTGCCACGAAAACTTATCATTAGATATTCTTTTCTTACTTTACTTCTTCACTTTTCAATAGGCTAACTTTCATCTACAAGCATACTCCTTAAAACTGAAATTCTATCTTCTTTTCTTACTTTACTTCTTCACTTTTCTATAGGCTAACTTTCATCTACAAGCATATCTTCACAAACCGAATACAGATTCGTAATTGTGAAATTATTACTAACATTTTGGATATTCTAACTTATATTTTAGTGCTTGCCACGAAAACTTATCATTAGATATTCTTTTCTTACTTTACTTCTTCACTTTTCAATAGGCTAACTTTCATCTACAAGCATACTCCTTAAAACTGAAATTCTATCTTCTTTTCTTACTTTACTTCTTCACTTTTCTATAGGCTAACTTTCATCTACAAGCATATCTTGACAAACCGAATACAGATTCGTAATTATTATATTATTACTAACATTTTGGATATTCTAACTTATATTTTAGTGCTTGCCACGAAAACTTATCATTAGATATTCTTTTCTTACTTTACTTCTTCACTTTTCAATAGGCTAACTTTCATCTACAAGCATACTCCTTAAAACTGAAATTCTATCTTCTTTTCTTACTTTACTTCTTCACTTTTCTATAGGCTAACTTTCATCTACAAGCATATCTTCACAAACCGAATACAGATTCGTAATTGTGAAATTATTACTAACATTTTGGATATTCTAACTTATATTTTAGTGCTTGCCACGAAAACTTATCATTAGATATTCTTTTCTTACTTTACTTCTTCACTTTTCAATAGGCTAACTTTCATCTACAAGCATACTCCTTAAAACTGAAATTCTATCTTCTTTTCTTACTTTACTTCTTCACTTTTCTATAGGCTAACTTTCATCTACAAGCATATCTTGACAAACCGAATACAGATTCGTAATTATTATATTATTACTAACATTTTGGATATTCTAACTTATATTTTAGTGCTTGCCACGAAAACTTATCATTAGATATTCTTTTCTTACTTTACTTCTTCACTTTTCAATAGGCTAACTTTCATCTACAAGCATACTCCTTAAAACTGAAATTCTATCTTCTTTTCTTACTTTACTTCTTCACTTTTCTATAGGCTAACTTTCATCTACAAGCATATCTTCACAAACCGAATACAGATTCGTAATTGTGAAATTATTACTAACATTTTGGATATTCTAACTTATATTTTAGTGCTTGCCACGAAAACTTATCATTAGATATTCTTTTCTTACTTTACTTCTTCACTTTTCTATAGGCTAACTTTCATCTACAAGCATATCTTGACAAACCGAATACAGATTCGTAATTATTATATTATTACTAACATTTTGGATATTCTAACTTATATTTTAGTGCTTGCCACGAAAACTTATCATTAGATATTCTTTTCTTACTTTACTTCTTCACTTTTCAATAGGCTAACTTTCATCTACAAGCATACTCCTTAAAACTGAAATTCTATCTTCTTTTCTTACTTTACTTCTTCACTTTTCTATAGGCTAACTTTCATCTACAAGCATATCTTCACAAACCGAATACAGATTCGTAATTGTGAAATTATTACTAACATTTTGGATATTCTAACTTATATTTTAGTGCTTGCCACGAAAACTTATCATTAGATATTCTTTTCTTACTTTACTTCTTCACTTTTCTATAGGCTAACTTTCATCTACAAGCATATCTTGACAAACCGAATACAGATTCGTAATTATTATATTATTACTAACATTTTGGATATTCTAACTTATATTTTAGTGCTTGCCACGAAAACTTATCATTAGATATTCTTTTCTTACTTTACTTCTTCACTTTTCAATAGGCTAACTTTCATCTACAAGCATACTCCTTAAAACTGAAATTCTATCTTCTTTTCTTACTTTACTTCTTCACTTTTCTATAGGCTAACTTTCATCTACAAGCATATCTTCACAAACCGAATACAGATTCGTAATTGTGAAATTATTACTAACATTTTGGATATTCTAACTTATATTTTAGTGCTTGCCACGAAAACTTATCATTAGATATTCTTTTCTTACTTTACTTCTTCACTTTTCTATAGGCTAACTTTCATCTACAAGCATATCTTGACAAACCGAATACAGATTCGTAATTATTATATTATTACTAACATTTTGGATATTCTAACTTATATTTTAGTGCTTGCCACGAAAACTTATCATTAGATATTCTTTTCTTACTTTACTTCTTCACTTTTCAATAGGCTAACTTTCATCTACAAGCATACTCCTTAAAACTGAAATTCTATCTTCTTTTCTTACTTTACTTCTTCACTTTTCTATAGGCTAACTTTCATCTACAAGCATATCTTCACAAACCGAATACAGATTCGTAATTGTGAAATTATTACTAACATTTTGGATATTCTAACTTATATTTTAGTGCTTGCCACGAAAACTTATCATTAGATATTCTTTTCTTACTTTACTTCTTCACTTTTCTATAGGCTAACTTTCATCTACAAGCATATCTTGACAAACCGAATACAGATTCGTAATTATTATATTATTACTAACATTTTGGATATTCTAACTTATATTTTAGTGCTTGCCACGAAAACTTATCATTAGATATTCTTTTCTTACTTTACTTCTTCACTTTTCAATAGGCTAACTTTCATCTACAAGCATACTCCTTAAAACTGAAATTCTATCTTCTTTTCTTACTTTACTTCTTCACTTTTCTATAGGCTAACTTTCATCTACAAGCATATCTTCACAAACCGAATACAGATTCGTAATTGTGAAATTATTACTAACATTTTGGATATTCTAACTTATATTTTAGTGCTTGCCACGAAAACTTATCATTAGATATTCTTTTCTTACTTTACTTCTTCACTTTTCTATAGGCTAACTTTCATCTACAAGCATATCTTGACAAACCGAATACAGATTCGTAATTATTATATTATTACTAACATTTTGGATATTCTAACTTATATTTTAGTGCTTGCCACGAAAACTTATCATTAGATATTCTTTTCTTACTTTACTTCTTCACTTTTCAATAGGCTAACTTTCATCTACAAGCATACTCCTTAAAACTGAAATTCTATCTTCTTTTCTTACTTTACTTCTTCACTTTTCTATAGGCTAACTTTCATCTACAAGCATATCTTCACAAACCGAATACAGATTCGTAATTGTGAAATTATTACTAACATTTTGGATATTCTAACTTATATTTTAGTGCTTGCCACGAAAACTTATCATTAGATATTCTTTTCTTACTTTACTTCTTCACTTTTCTATAGGCTAACTTTCATCTACAAGCATATCTTGACAAACCGAATACAGATTCGTAATTATTATATTATTACTAACATTTTGGATATTCTAACTTATATTTTAGTGCTTGCCACGAAAACTTATCATTAGATATTCTTTTCTTACTTTACTTCTTCACTTTTCAATAGGCTAACTTTCATCTACAAGCATACTCCTTAAAACTGAAATTCTATCTTCTTTTCTTACTTTACTTCTTCACTTTTCTATAGGCTAACTTTCATCTACAAGCATATCTTGACAAACCGAATACAGATTCGTAATTATTATATTATTACTAACATTTTGGATATTCTAACTTATATTTTAGTGCTTGCCACGAAAACTTATCATTAGATATTCTTTTCTTACTTTACTTCTTCACTTTTCTATAGGCTAACTTTCATCTACAAGCATATCTTGACAAACCGAATACAGATTCGTAATTATTATATTATTACTAACATTTTGGATATTCTAACTTATATTTTAGTGCTTGCCACGAAAACTTATCATTAGATATTCTTTTCTTACTTTACTTCTTCACTTTTCAATAGGCTAACTTTCATCTACAAGCATACTCCTTAAAACTGAAATTCTATCTTCTTTTCTTACTTTACTTCTTCACTTTTCTATAGGCTAACTTTCATCTACAAGCATATCTTCACAAACCGAATACAGATTCGTAATTGTGAAATTATTACTAACATTTTGGATATTCTAACTTATATTTTAGTGCTTGCCACGAAAACTTATCATTAGATATTCTTTTCTTACTTTACTTCTTCACTTTTCTATAGGCTAACTTTCATCTACAAGCATATCTTGACAAACCGAATACAGATTCGTAATTATTATATTATTACTAACATTTTGGATATTCTAACTTATATTTTAGTGCTTGCCACGAAAACTTATCATTAGATATTCTTTTCTTACTTTACTTCTTCACTTTTCAATAGGCTAACTTTCATCTACAAGCATACTCCTTAAAACTGAAATTCTATCTTCTTTTCTTACTTTACTTCTTCACTTTTCTATAGGCTAACTTTCATCTACAAGCATATCTTCACAAACCGAATACAGATTCGTAATTGTGAAATTATTACTAACATTTTGGATATTCTAACTTATATTTTAGTGCTTGCCACGAAAACTTATCATTAGATATTCTTTTCTTACTTTACTTCTTCACTTTTCTATAGGCTAACTTTCATCTACAAGCATATCTTGACAAACCGAATACAGATTCGTAATTATTATATTATTACTAACATTTTGGATATTCTAACTTATATTTTAGTGCTTGCCACGAAAACTTATCATTAGATATTCTTTTCTTACTTTACTTCTTCACTTTTCAATAGGCTAACTTTCATCTACAAGCATACTCCTTAAAACTGAAATTCTATCTTCTTTTCTTACTTTACTTCTTCACTTTTCTATAGGCTAACTTTCATCTACAAGCATATCTTCACAAACCGAATACAGATTCGTAATTGTGAAATTATTACTAACATTTTGGATATTCTAACTTATATTTTAGTGCTTGCCACGAAAACTTATCATTAGATATTCTTTTCTTACTTTACTTCTTCACTTTTCTATAGGCTAACTTTCATCTACAAGCATATCTTGACAAACCGAATACAGATTCGTAATTATTATATTATTACTAACATTTTGGATATTCTAACTTATATTTTAGTGCTTGCCACGAAAACTTATCATTAGATATTCTTTTCTTACTTTACTTCTTCACTTTTCAATAGGCTAACTTTCATCTACAAGCATACTCCTTAAAACTGAAATTCTATCTTCTTTTCTTACTTTACTTCTTCACTTTTCTATAGGCTAACTTTCATCTACAAGCATATCTTCACAAACCGAATACAGATTCGTAATTGTGAAATTATTACTAACATTTTGGATATTCTAACTTATATTTTAGTGCTTGCCACGAAAACTTATCATTAGATATTCTTTTCTTACTTTACTTCTTCACTTTTCTATAGGCTAACTTTCATCTACAAGCATATCTTGACAAACCGAATACAGATTCGTAATTATTATATTATTACTAACATTTTGGATATTCTAACTTATATTTTAGTGCTTGCCACGAAAACTTATCATTAGATATTCTTTTCTTACTTTACTTCTTCACTTTTCAATAGGCTAACTTTCATCTACAAGCATACTCCTTAAAACTGAAATTCTATCTTCTTTTCTTACTTTACTTCTTCACTTTTCTATAGGCTAACTTTCATCTACAAGCATATCTTCACAAACCGAATACAGATTCGTAATTGTGAAATTATTACTAACATTTTGGATATTCTAACTTATATTTTAGTGCTTGCCACGAAAACTTATCATTAGATATTCTTTTCTTACTTTACTTCTTCACTTTTCTATAGGCTAACTTTCATCTACAAGCATATCTTGACAAACCGAATACAGATTCGTAATTATTATATTATTACTAACATTTTGGATATTCTAACTTATATTTTAGTGCTTGCCACGAAAACTTATCATTAGATATTCTTTTCTTACTTTACTTCTTCACTTTTCAATAGGCTAACTTTCATCTACAAGCATACTCCTTAAAACTGAAATTCTATCTTCTTTTCTTACTTTACTTCTTCACTTTTCTATAGGCTAACTTTCATCTACAAGCATATCTTCACAAACCGAATACAGATTCGTAATTGTGAAATTATTACTAACATTTTGGATATTCTAACTTATATTTTAGTGCTTGCCACGAAAACTTATCATTAGATATTCTTTTCTTACTTTACTTCTTCACTTTTCTAAATACTTATTACTTCTCAAAGCATACTCCTTAAAACTGAAATTCTATCTTCTTTTCTTACTTTACTTCTTCACTTTTCTATAGGCTAACTTTCATCTACAAGCATATCTTCACAAACCGAATACAGATTCGTAATTGTGAAATTATTACTAACATTTTGGATATTCTAACTTATATTTTAGTGCTTGCCACGAAAACTTATCATTAGATATTCTTTTCTTACTTTACTTCTTCACTTTTCTAAATACTTATTACTTCTCAAAGCATACTCCTTAAAACTGAAATTCTATCTTCTTTTCTTACTTTACTTCTTCACTTTCCTAAATACTTATTACTTCTCAAAGCTTAATCCCTAAAACTGAAATTCTATCTTCCTTTTTTTACTTTACTTCTTCACTTTCCAAAATACTTATTACTTCTCAAAGCATACTCCTTAAAACTGAAATTCTATCTTCTTTTCTTACTTTACTTCTTCACTTTCCTAAATACTTATTACTTCTCAAAGCTTAATCCCTAAAACTGAAATTCTATCTTCCTTTTTTTACTTTACTTCTTCACTTTCCAAAATAATTATTAATTTTCAAAACTTGATCCTTAAAACTGAAATTCTATCTTCTTTTCTTACTTTACTTCTTCACTTTTCTAAATACTTATTACTTCTCAAAGCATACTCCTTAAAACTGAAATTCTATCTTCTTTTCTTACTTTACTTCTTCACTTTTCTATAGGCTAACTTTCATCTACAAGCATATCTTCACAAACCGAATACAGATTCGTAATTGTGAAATTATTACTAACATTTTGGATATTCTAACTTATATTTTAGTGCTTGCCACGAAAACTTATCATTAGATATTCTTTTCTTACTTTACTTCTTCACTTTTCTAAATACTTATTACTTCTCAAAGCATACTCCTTAAAACTGAAATTCTATCTTCTTTTCTTACTTTACTTCTTCACTTTCCTAAATACTTATTACTTCTCAAAGCTTAATCCCTAAAACTGAAATTCTATCTTCCTTTTTTTACTTTACTTCTTCACTTTCCAAAATAATTATTAATTTTCAAAACTTGATCCTTAAAACTGAAATTCTATCTTCTTTTCTTACTTTACTTCTTCACTTTTAAAAATAATTATTACTTCTCAAAGCTTAATCCCTAAAACTGAAATTCTATCTTCCTTTTTTTACTTTACTTCTTCACTTTCCAAAATAATTATTAATTTTCAAAACTTGATCCTTAAAACTGAAATTCTATCTTCTTTTCTTACTTTACTTCTTCACTTTTCTAAATACTTATTACTTCTCAAAGCATACTCCTTAAAACTGAAATTCTATCTTCTTTTCTTACTTTACTTCTTCACTTTTCTATAGGCTAACTTTCATCTACAAGCATATCTTCACAAACCGAATACAGATTCGTAATTGTGAAATTATTACTAACATTTTGGATATTCTAACTTATATTTTAGTGCTTGCCACGAAAACTTATCATTAGATATTCTTTTCTTACTTTACTTCTTCACTTTTCTAAATACTTATTACTTCTCAAAGCATACTCCTTAAAACTGAAATTCTATCTTCTTTTCTTACTTTACTTCTTCACTTTCCTAAATACTTATTACTTCTCAAAGCTTAATCCCTAAAACTGAAATTCTATCTTCCTTTTTTTACTTTACTTCTTCACTTTCCAAAATAATTATTAATTTTCAAAACTTGATCCTTAAAACTGAAATTCTATCTTCTTTTCTTACTTTACTTCTTCACTTTTAAAAATAATTATTACTTCTCAAAGCTTAATCCCTAAAACTGAAATTCTATCTTCCTTTTTTTACTTTACTTCTTCACTTTCCAAAATAATTATTAATTTTCAAAACTTGATCCTTAAAACTGAAATTCTATCTTCTTTTCTTACTTTTCTTCACTTTTCTAAATCATTACTTCTTACTCCTTAAATAAATTCTATCTTCTTTTCTTATTTACTTCTTCACTTTTCTAAGGCTAACTTTCACTACAAGCATATCTTCACAAACTACAGATTCGTAATTGTGAAATTATTACTAACATTTTGGATATTCTAACTTATATTTTAGTGCTTGCCACGAAAACTTATCATTAGATATTCTTTTCTTACTTTACTTCTTCACTTTTCTATAGGGCTAACTTTCATCTACAAGCATACTCCTTAAAACTGAAATTCTATCTTCTTTTCTTACTTTACTTCTTCACTTTTAAAAATAATTATTACTTCTCAAAGCTTAATCCCTAAAACTGAAATTCTATCTTCCTTTTTTTACTTTACTTCTTCACTTTCCAAAATAATTATTAATTTTCAAAACTTGCTTAACTTTCTATCTTCTTTTCTTACTTTACTTCTTCACAAGCATATCTTCACAAACCGAATACAGATTCGTAATTGTGAAATTATTACTAACATTTTGGATATTCTAACTTATATTTTAGTGCTTGCCACGAAAACTTATCATTAGATATTCTTTTCTTACTTTACTTCTTCACTTTTCTAAATACTTATTACTTCTCAAAGCATACTCCTTAAAACTGAAATTCTATCTTCTTTTCTTACTTTACTTCTTCACTTTCCTAAATACTTATTACTTCTCAAAGCTTAATCCCTAAAACTGAAATTCTATCTTCCTTTTTTTACTTTACTTCTTCACTTTCCAAAATAATTATTAATTTTCAAAACTTGATCCTTAAAACTGAAATTCTATCTTCTTTTCTTACTTTACTTCTTCACTTTTAAAAATAATTATTACTTCTCAAAGCTTAATCCCTAAAACTGAAATTCTATCTTCCTTTTTTTACTTTACTTCTTCACTTTCCAAAATAATTATTAATTTTCAAAACTTGATCCTTAAAACTGAAATTCTATCTTCTTTTCTTACTTTACTTCTTCACTTTTCTAAATACTTATTACTTCTCAAAGCATACTCCTTAAAACTGAAATTCTATCTTCTTTTCTTACTTTACTTCTTCACTTTTCTATAGGCTAACTTTCATCTACAAGCATATCTTCACAAACCGAATACAGATTCGTAATTGTGAAATTATTACTAACATTTTGGATATTCTAACTTATATTTTAGTGCTTGCCACGAAAACTTATCATTAGATATTCTTTTCTTACTTTACTTCTTCACTTTTCTATAGGCTAACTTTCATCTACAAGCATATCTTGACAAACCGAATACAGATTCGTAATTATTATATTATTACTAACATTTTGGATATTCTAACTTATATTTTAGTGCTTGCCACGAAAACTTATCATTAGATATTCTTTTCTTACTTTACTTCTTCACTTTTCAATAGGCTAACTTTCATCTACAAGCATACTCCTTAAAACTGAAATTCTATCTTCTTTTCTTACTTTACTTCTTCACTTTTCTATAGGCTAACTTTCATCTACAAGCATATCTTCACAAACCGAATACAGATTCGTAATTGTGAAATTATTACTAACATTTTGGATATTCTAACTTATATTTTAGTGCTTGCCACGAAAACTTATCATTAGATATTCTTTTCTTACTTTACTTCTTCACTTTTCTAAATACTTATTACTTCTCAAAGCATACTCCTTAAAACTGAAATTCTATCTTCTTTTCTTACTTTACTTCTTCACTTTTCTATAGGCTAACTTTCATCTACAAGCATATCTTCACAAACCGAATACAGATTCGTAATTGTGAAATTATTACTAACATTTTGGATATTCTAACTTATATTTTAGTGCTTGCCACGAAAACTTATCATTAGATATTCTTTTCTTACTTTACTTCTTCACTTTTCTAAATACTTATTACTTCTCAAAGCATACTCCTTAAAACTGAAATTCTATCTTCTTTTCTTACTTTACTTCTTCACTTTCCTAAATACTTATTACTTCTCAAAGCTTAATCCCTAAAACTGAAATTCTATCTTCCTTTTTTTACTTTACTTCTTCACTTTCCAAAATACTTATTACTTCTCAAAGCATACTCCTTAAAACTGAAATTCTATCTTCTTTTCTTACTTTACTTCTTCACTTTCCTAAATACTTATTACTTCTCAAAGCTTAATCCCTAAAACTGAAATTCTATCTTCCTTTTTTTACTTTACTTCTTCACTTTCCAAAATAATTATTAATTTTCAAAACTTGATCCTTAAAACTGAAATTCTATCTTCTTTTCTTACTTTACTTCTTCACTTTTCTAAATACTTATTACTTCTCAAAGCATACTCCTTAAAACTGAAATTCTATCTTCTTTTCTTACTTTACTTCTTCACTTTTCTATAGGCTAACTTTCATCTACAAGCATATCTTCACAAACCGAATACAGATTCGTAATTGTGAAATTATTACTAACATTTTGGATATTCTAACTTATATTTTAGTGCTTGCCACGAAAACTTATCATTAGATATTCTTTTCTTACTTTACTTCTTCACTTTTCTAAATACTTATTACTTCTCAAAGCATACTCCTTAAAACTGAAATTCTATCTTCTTTTCTTACTTTACTTCTTCACTTTCCTAAATACTTATTACTTCTCAAAGCTTAATCCCTAAAACTGAAATTCTATCTTCCTTTTTTTACTTTACTTCTTCACTTTCCAAAATACTTATTACTTCTCAAAGCATACTCCTTAAAACTGAAATTCTATCTTCTTTTCTTACTTTACTTCTTCACTTTCCTAAATACTTATTACTTCTCAAAGCTTAATCCCTAAAACTGAAATTCTATCTTCCTTTTTTTACTTTACTTCTTCACTTTCCAAAATAATTATTAATTTTCAAAACTTGATCCTTAAAACTGAAATTCTATCTTCTTTTCTTACTTTACTTCTTCACTTTTCTAAATACTTATTACTTCTCAAAGCATACTCCTTAAAACTGAAATTCTATCTTCTTTTCTTACTTTACTTCTTCACTTTTCTATAGGCTAACTTTCATCTACAAGCATATCTTCACAAACCGAATACAGATTCGTAATTGTGAAATTATTACTAACATTTTGGATATTCTAACTTATATTTTAGTGCTTGCCACGAAAACTTATCATTAGATATTCTTTTCTTACTTTACTTCTTCACTTTTCTAAATACTTATTACTTCTCAAAGCATACTCCTTAAAACTGAAATTCTATCTTCTTTTCTTACTTTACTTCTTCACTTTCCTAAATACTTATTACTTCTCAAAGCTTAATCCCTAAAACTGAAATTCTATCTTCCTTTTTTTACTTTACTTCTTCACTTTCCAAAATAATTATTAATTTTCAAAACTTGATCCTTAAAACTGAAATTCTATCTTCTTTTCTTACTTTACTTCTTCACTTTTAAAAATAATTATTACTTCTCAAAGCTTAATCCCTAAAACTGAAATTCTATCTTCCTTTTTTTACTTTACTTCTTCACTTTCCAAAATAATTATTAATTTTCAAAACTTGATCCTTAAAACTGAAATTCTATCTTCTTTTCTTACTTTACTTCTTCACTTTTCTAAATACTTATTACTTCTCAAAGCATACTCCTTAAAACTGAAATTCTATCTTCTTTTCTTACTTTACTTCTTCACTTTTCTATAGGCTAACTTTCATCTACAAGCATATCTTCACAAACCGAATACAGATTCGTAATTGTGAAATTATTACTAACATTTTGGATATTCTAACTTATATTTTAGTGCTTGCCACGAAAACTTATCATTAGATATTCTTTTCTTACTTTACTTCTTCACTTTTCTAAATACTTATTACTTCTCAAAGCATACTCCTTAAAACTGAAATTCTATCTTCTTTTCTTACTTTACTTCTTCACTTTCCTAAATACTTATTACTTCTCAAAGCTTAATCCCTAAAACTGAAATTCTATCTTCCTTTTTTTACTTTACTTCTTCACTTTCCAAAATAATTATTAATTTTCAAAACTTGATCCTTAAAACTGAAATTCTATCTTCTTTTCTTACTTTACTTCTTCACTTTTAAAAATAATTATTACTTCTCAAAGCTTAATCCCTAAAACTGAAATTCTATCTTCCTTTTTTTACTTTACTTCTTCACTTTCCAAAATAATTATTAATTTTCAAAACTTGATCCTTAAAACTGAAATTCTATCTTCTTTTCTTACTTTACTTCTTCACTTTTCTAAATACTTATTACTTCTCAAAGCATACTCCTTAAAACTGAAATTCTATCTTCTTTTCTTACTTTACTTCTTCACTTTTCTATAGGCTAACTTTCATCTACAAGCATATCTTCACAAACCGAATACAGATTCGTAATTGTGAAATTATTACTAACATTTTGGATATTCTAACTTATATTTTAGTGCTTGCCACGAAAACTTATCATTAGATATTCTTTTCTTACTTTACTTCTTCACTTTTCTAAATACTTATTACTTCTCAAAGCATACTCCTTAAAACTGAAATTCTATCTTCTTTTCTTACTTTACTTCTTCACTTTTAAAAATAATTATTACTTCTCAAAGCTTAATCCCTAAAACTGAAATTCTATCTTCCTTTTTTTACTTTACTTCTTCACTTTCCAAAATAATTATTAATTTTCAAAACTTGATCCTTAAAACTGAAATTCTATCTTCTTTTCTTACTTTACTTCTTCACTTTTAAAAATAATTATTACTTCTCAAAGCTTAATCCCTAAAACTGAAATTCTATCTTCCTTTTTTTACTTTACTTCTTCACTTTCCAAAATAATTATTAATTTTCAAAACTTGATCCTTAAAACTGAAATTCTATCTTCTTTTCTTACTTTACTTCTTCACTTTTCTAAATACTTATTACTTCTCAAAGCATACTCCTTAAAACTGAAATTCTATCTTCTTTTCTTACTTTACTTCTTCACTTTTCTATAGGCTAACTTTCATCTACAAGCATATCTTCACAAACCGAATACAGATTCGTAATTGTGAAATTATTACTAACATTTTGGATATTCTAACTTATATTTTAGTGCTTGCCACGAAAACTTATCATTAGATATTCTTTTCTTACTTTACTTCTTCACTTTTAAAAATAATTATTACTTCTCAAAGCTTAATCCCTAAAACTGAAATTCTATCTTCCTTTTTTTACTTTACTTCTTCACTTTCCAAAATAATTATTAATTTTCAAAACTTGATCCTTAAAACTGAAATTCTATCTTCTTTTCTTACTTTACTTCTTCACTTTTCTAAATACTTATTACTTCTCAAAGCATACTCCTTAAAACTGAAATTCTATCTTCTTTTCTTACTTTACTTCTTCACTTTTCTATAGGCTAACTTTCATCTACAAGCATATCTTCACAAACCGAATACAGATTCGTAATTGTGAAATTATTACTAACATTTTGGATATTCTAACTTATATTTTAGTGCTTGCCACGAAAACTTATCATTAGATATTCTTTTCTTACTTTACTTCTTCACTTTTCTATAGGCTAACTTTCATCTACAAGCATATCTTGACAAACCGAATACAGATTCGTAATTATTATATTATTACTAACATTTTGGATATTCTAACTTATATTTTAGTGCTTGCCACGAAAACTTATCATTAGATATTCTTTTCTTACTTTACTTCTTCACTTTTAAAAATAATTATTACTTCTCAAAGCTTAATCCCTAAAACTGAAATTCTATCTTCCTTTTTTTACTTTACTTCTTCACTTTCCAAAATAATTATTAATTTTCAAAACTTGATCCTTAAAACTGAAATTCTATCTTCTTTTCTTACTTTACTTCTTCACTTTTCTAAATACTTATTACTTCTCAAAGCATACTCCTTAAAACTGAAATTCTATCTTCTTTTCTTACTTTACTTCTTCACTTTTCTATAGGCTAACTTTCATCTACAAGCATATCTTCACAAACCGAATACAGATTCGTAATTGTGAAATTATTACTAACATTTTGGATATTCTAACTTATATTTTAGTGCTTGCCACGAAAACTTATCATTAGATATTCTTTTCTTACTTTACTTCTTCACTTTTCTATAGGCTAACTTTCATCTACAAGCATATCTTGACAAACCGAATACAGATTCGTAATTATTATATTATTACTAACATTTTGGATATTCTAACTTATATTTTAGTGCTTGCCACGAAAACTTATCATTAGATATTCTTTTCTTACTTTACTTCTTCACTTTTCAATAGGCTAACTTTCATCTACAAGCATACTCCTTAAAACTGAAATTCTATCTTCTTTTCTTACTTTACTTCTTCACTTTTCTATAGGCTAACTTTCATCTACAAGCATATCTTCACAAACCGAATACAGATTCGTAATTGTGAAATTATTACTAACATTTTGGATATTCTAACTTATATTTTAGTGCTTGCCACGAAAACTTATCATTAGATATTCTTTTCTTACTTTACTTCTTCACTTTTCTATAGGCTAACTTTCATCTACAAGCATATCTTGACAAACCGAATACAGATTCGTAATTATTATATTATTACTAACATTTTGGATATTCTAACTTATATTTTAGTGCTTGCCACGAAAACTTATCATTAGATATTCTTTTCTTACTTTACTTCTTCACTTTTCAATAGGCTAACTTTCATCTACAAGCATACTCCTTAAAACTGAAATTCTATCTTCTTTTCTTACTTTACTTCTTCACTTTTCTATAGGCTAACTTTCATCTACAAGCATATCTTCACAAACCGAATACAGATTCGTAATTGTGAAATTATTACTAACATTTTGGATATTCTAACTTATATTTTAGTGCTTGCCACGAAAACTTATCATTAGATATTCTTTTCTTACTTTACTTCTTCACTTTTCTAAATACTTATTACTTCTCAAAGCATACTCC
This sequence comes from Loxodes magnus, assembly GCA_946699065.1. Classification (NCBI taxonomy): domain Eukaryota; phylum Ciliophora; class Karyorelictea; order Loxodida; family Loxodidae; genus Loxodes; species Loxodes magnus. The sequence continues at coordinate 19,664 of CAMPDV010001816.1, read as the reverse complement.
TTAAAACTGAAATTCTATCTTCTTTTCTTACTTTACTTCTTCACTTTTCTATAGGCTAACTTTCATCTACAAGCATATCTTCACAAACCGAATACAGATTCGTAATTGTGATATTATTACTAACATTTTGGATATTCTAACTTATATTTTAGTGCTTGCCACGAAAACTTATCATTAGATATTCTTTTCTTACTTTACTTCTTCACTTTTCTAAATACTTATTACTTCTCAAAGCATACTCCTTAAAACTGAAATTCTATCTTCTTTTCTTACTTTACTTCTTCACTTTCCTAAATACTTATTACTTCTCAAAGCTTAATCCCTAAAACTGAAATTCTATCTTCCTTTTTTTACTTTACTTCTTCACTTTCCAAAATAATTATTAATTTTCAAAACTTGATCCTTAAAACTGAAATTCTATCTTCTTTTCTTACTTTACTTCTTCACTTTTAAAAATAATTATTACTTTTCAAAGCTTAATCCTTAAAACTGAAATTCTATCTTCTTTTCTTACTTTACTTCTTCACTTTTCTATAGGCTAACTTTCATCTACAAGCATATCTTCACAAACCGAATACAGATTCGTAATTGTGACATTATTACTAACATTTTGGATATTCTAACTTATATTTTAGTGCTTGCCACGAAAACTTATCATTAGATATTCTTTTCTTACTTTACTTCTTCACTTTCCTAAATACTTATTACTTCTCAAAGCTTAATCCCTAAAACTGAAATTCTATCTTCCTTTTTTTACTTTACTTCTTCACTTTTCTATAGGCTAACTTTCATCTACAAGCATATCTTCACAAACCGAATACAGATTCGTAATTGTGAAATTATTACTAACATTTTGGATATTCTAACTTATATTTTAGTGCTTGCCACGAAAACTTATCATTAGATATTCTTTTCTTACTTTACTTCTTCACTTTTCTAAATACTTATTACTTCTCAAAGCATACTCCTTAAAACTGAAATTCTATCTTCTTTTCTTACTTTACTTCTTCACTTTTCTATAGGCTAACTTTCATCTACAAGCATATCTTCACAAACCGAATACAGATTCGTAATTGTGAAATTATTACTAACATTTTGGATATTCTAACTTATATTTTAGTGCTTGCCACGAAAACTTATCATTAGATATTCTTTTCTTACTTTACTTCTTCACTTTTCTAAATACTTATTACTTCTCAAAGCATACTCCTTAAAACTGAAATTCTATCTTCTTTTCTTACTTTACTTCTTCACTTTCCTAAATACTTATTACTTCTCAAAGCTTAATCCCTAAAACTGAAATTCTATCTTCCTTTTTTTACTTTACTTCTTCACTTTCCAAAATAATTATTAATTTTCAAAACTTGATCCTTAAAACTGAAATTCTATCTTTTTTTCTTACTTTACTTCTTCACTTTTAAAAATAATTATTACTTCTCAAAGCTTAATCCCTAAAACTGAAATTCTATCTTCCTTTTTTTACTTTACTTCTTCACTTTCCAAAATAATTATTAATTTTCAAAACTTGATCCTTAAAACTGAAATTCTATCTTCTTTTCTTACTTTACTTCTTCACTTTTCTAAATACTTATTACTTCTCAAAGCATACTCCTTAAAACTGAAATTCTATCTTCTTTTCTTACTTTACTTCTTCACTTTTCTATAGGCTAACTTTCATCTACAAGCATATCTTCACAAACCGAATACAGATTCGTAATTGTGAAATTATTACTAACATTTTGGATATTCTAACTTATATTTTAGTGCTTGCCACGAAAACTTATCATTAGATATTCTTTTCTTACTTTACTTCTTCACTTTTCTAAATACTTATTACTTCTCAAAGCATACTCCTTAAAACTGAAATTCTATCTTCTTTTCTTACTTTACTTCTTCACTTTCCTAAATACTTATTACTTCTCAAAGCTTAATCCCTAAAACTGAAATTCTATCTTCCTTTTTTTACTTTACTTCTTCACTTTCCAAAATAATTATTAATTTTCAAAACTTGATCCTTAAAACTGAAATTCTATCTTCTTTTCTTACTTTACTTCTTCACTTTTAAAAATAATTATTACTTCTCAAAGCTTAATCCCTAAAACTGAAATTCTATCTTCCTTTTTTTACTTTACTTCTTCACTTTCCAAAATAATTATTAATTTTCAAAACTTGATCCTTAAAACTGAAATTCTATCTTCTTTTCTTACTTTACTTCTTCACTTTTCTAAATACTTATTACTTCTCAAAGCATACTCCTTAAAACTGAAATTCTATCTTCTTTTCTTACTTTACTTCTTCACTTTTCTATAGGCTAACTTTCATCTACAAGCATATCTTCACAAACCGAATACAGATTCGTAATTGTGAAATTATTACTAACATTTTGGATATTCTAACTTATATTTTAGTGCTTGCCACGAAAACTTATCATTAGATATTCTTTTCTTACTTTACTTCTTCACTTTTCTAAATACTTATTACTTCTCAAAGCATACTCCTTAAAACTGAAATTCTATCTTCTTTTCTTACTTTACTTCTTCACTTTTAAAAATAATTATTACTTCTCAAAGCTTAATCCCTAAAACTGAAATTCTATCTTCCTTTTTTTACTTTACTTCTTCACTTTCCAAAATAATTATTAATTTTCAAAACTTGATCCTTAAAACTGAAATTCTATCTTCTTTTCTTACTTTACTTCTTCACTTTTAAAAATAATTATTACTTCTCAAAGCTTAATCCCTAAAACTGAAATTCTATCTTCCTTTTTTTACTTTACTTCTTCACTTTCCAAAATAATTATTAATTTTCAAAACTTGATCCTTAAAACTGAAATTCTATCTTCTTTTCTTACTTTACTTCTTCACTTTTCTAAATACTTATTACTTCTCAAAGCATACTCCTTAAAACTGAAATTCTATCTTCTTTTCTTACTTTACTTCTTCACTTTTCTATAGGCTAACTTTCATCTACAAGCATATCTTCACAAACCGAATACAGATTCGTAATTGTGAAATTATTACTAACATTTTGGATATTCTAACTTATATTTTAGTGCTTGCCACGAAAACTTATCATTAGATATTCTTTTCTTACTTTACTTCTTCACTTTTCTAAATACTTATTACTTCTCAAAGCATACTCCTTAAAACTGAAATTCTATCTTCTTTTCTTACTTTACTTCTTCACTTTTAAAAATAATTATTACTTCTCAAAGCTTAATCCCTAAAACTGAAATTCTATCTTCCTTTTTTTACTTTACTTCTTCACTTTCCAAAATAATTATTAATTTTCAAAACTTGATCCTTAAAACTGAAATTCTATCTTCTTTTCTTACTTTACTTCTTCACTTTTAAAAATAATTATTACTTCTCAAAGCTTAATCCCTAAAACTGAAATTCTATCTTCCTTTTTTTACTTTACTTCTTCACTTTCCAAAATAATTATTAATTTTCAAAACTTGATCCTTAAAACTGAAATTCTATCTTCTTTTCTTACTTTACTTCTTCACTTTTCTAAATACTTATTACTTCTCAAAGCATACTCCTTAAAACTGAAATTCTATCTTCTTTTCTTACTTTACTTCTTCACTTTTCTATAGGCTAACTTTCATCTACAAGCATATCTTCACAAACCGAATACAGATTCGTAATTGTGAAATTATTACTAACATTTTGGATATTCTAACTTATATTTTAGTGCTTGCCACGAAAACTTATCATTAGATATTCTTTTCTTACTTTACTTCTTCACTTTCCAAAATAATTATTAATTTTCAAAACTTGATCCTTAAAACTGAAATTCTATCTTCTTTTCTTACTTTACTTCTTCACTTTTAAAAATAATTATTACTTCTCAAAGCTTAATCCCTAAAACTGAAATTCTATCTTCCTTTTTTTACTTTACTTCTTCACTTTCCAAAATAATTATTAATTTTCAAAACTTGATCCTTAAAACTGAAATTCTATCTTCTTTTCTTACTTTACTTCTTCACTTTTCTAAATACTTATTACTTCTCAAAGCATACTCCTTAAAACTGAAATTCTATCTTCTTTTCTTACTTTACTTCTTCACTTTTCTATAGGCTAACTTTCATCTACAAGCATATCTTCACAAACCGAATACAGATTCGTAATTGTGAAATTATTACTAACATTTTGGATATTCTAACTTATATTTTAGTGCTTGCCACGAAAACTTATCATTAGATATTCTTTTCTTACTTTACTTCTTCACTTTTCTAAATACTTATTACTTCTCAAAGCATACTCCTTAAAACTGAAATTCTATCTTCTTTTCTTACTTTACTTCTTCACTTTCCTAAATACTTATTACTTCTCAAAGCTTAATCCCTAAAACTGAAATTCTATCTTCCTTTTTTTACTTTACTTCTTCACTTTCCAAAATAATTATTAATTTTCAAAACTTGATCCTTAAAACTGAAATTCTATCTTCTTTTCTTACTTTACTTCTTCACTTTTAAAAATAATTATTACTTCTCAAAGCTTAATCCCTAAAACTGAAATTCTATCTTCCTTTTTTTACTTTACTTCTTCACTTTCCAAAATAATTATTAATTTTCAAAACTTGATCCTTAAAACTGAAATTCTATCTTCTTTTCTTACTTTACTTCTTCACTTTTCTAAATACTTATTACTTCTCAAAGCATACTCCTTAAAACTGAAATTCTATCTTCTTTTCTTACTTTACTTCTTCACTTTTCTATAGGCTAACTTTCATCTACAAGCATATCTTCACAAACCGAATACAGATTCGTAATTGTGAAATTATTACTAACATTTTGGATATTCTAACTTATATTTTAGTGCTTGCCACGAAAACTTATCATTAGATATTCTTTTCTTACTTTACTTCTTCACTTTTCTAAATACTTATTACTTCTCAAAGCATACTCCTTAAAACTGAAATTCTATCTTCTTTTCTTACTTTACTTCTTCACTTTCCTAAATACTTATTACTTCTCAAAGCTTAATCCCTAAAACTGAAATTCTATCTTCCTTTTTTTACTTTACTTCTTCACTTTCCAAAATAATTATTAATTTTCAAAACTTGATCCTTAAAACTGAAATTCTATCTTCTTTTCTTACTTTACTTCTTCACTTTTAAAAATAATTATTACTTCTCAAAGCTTAATCCCTAAAACTGAAATTCTATCTTCCTTTTTTTACTTTACTTCTTCACTTTCCAAAATAATTATTAATTTTCAAAACTTGATCCTTAAAACTGAAATTCTATCTTCTTTTCTTACTTTACTTCTTCACTTTTCTAAATACTTATTACTTCTCAAAGCATACTCCTTAAAACTGAAATTCTATCTTCTTTTCTTACTTTACTTCTTCACTTTTCTATAGGCTAACTTTCATCTACAAGCATATCTTCACAAACCGAATACAGATTCGTAATTGTGAAATTATTACTAACATTTTGGATATTCTAACTTATATTTTAGTGCTTGCCACGAAAACTTATCATTAGATATTCTTTTCTTACTTTACTTCTTCACTTTTCTAAATACTTATTACTTCTCAAAGCATACTCCTTAAAACTGAAATTCTATCTTCTTTTCTTACTTTACTTCTTCACTTTCCTAAATACTTATTACTTCTCAAAGCTTAATCCCTAAAACTGAAATTCTATCTTCCTTTTTTTACTTTACTTCTTCACTTTCCAAAATAATTATTAATTTTCAAAACTTGATCCTTAAAACTGAAATTCTATCTTCTTTTCTTACTTTACTTCTTCACTTTTAAAAATAATTATTACTTCTCAAAGCTTAATCCCTAAAACTGAAATTCTATCTTCCTTTTTTTACTTTACTTCTTCACTTTCCAAAATAATTATTAATTTTCAAAACTTGATCCTTAAAACTGAAATTCTATCTTCTTTTCTTACTTTACTTCTTCACTTTTCTAAATACTTATTACTTCTCAAAGCATACTCCTTAAAACTGAAATTCTATCTTCTTTTCTTACTTTACTTCTTCACTTTTCTATAGGCTAACTTTCATCTACAAGCATATCTTCACAAACCGAATACAGATTCGTAATTGTGAAATTATTACTAACATTTTGGATATTCTAACTTATATTTTAGTGCTTGCCACGAAAACTTATCATTAGATATTCTTTTCTTACTTTACTTCTTCACTTTTCTAAATACTTATTACTTCTCAAAGCATACTCCTTAAAACTGAAATTCTATCTTCTTTTCTTACTTTACTTCTTCACTTTCCTAAATACTTATTACTTCTCAAAGCTTAATCCCTAAAACTGAAATTCTATCTTCCTTTTTTTACTTTACTTCTTCACTTTCCAAAATAATTATTAATTTTCAAAACTTGATCCTTAAAACTGAAATTCTATCTTCTTTTCTTACTTTACTTCTTCACTTTTAAAAATAATTATTACTTCTCAAAGCTTAATCCCTAAAACTGAAATTCTATCTTCCTTTTTTTACTTTACTTCTTCACTTTCCAAAATAATTATTAATTTTCAAAACTTGATCCTTAAAACTGAAATTCTATCTTCTTTTCTTACTTTACTTCTTCACTTTTCTAAATACTTATTACTTCTCAAAGCATACTCCTTAAAACTGAAATTCTATCTTCTTTTCTTACTTTACTTCTTCACTTTTCTATAGGCTAACTTTCATCTACAAGCATATCTTCACAAACCGAATACAGATTCGTAATTGTGAAATTATTACTAACATTTTGGATATTCTAACTTATATTTTAGTGCTTGCCACGAAAACTTATCATTAGATATTCTTTTCTTACTTTACTTCTTCACTTTTCTAAATACTTATTACTTCTCAAAGCATACTCCTTAAAACTGAAATTCTATCTTCTTTTCTTACTTTACTTCTTCACTTTCCTAAATACTTATTACTTCTCAAAGCTTAATCCCTAAAACTGAAATTCTATCTTCCTTTTTTTACTTTACTTCTTCACTTTCCAAAATAATTATTAATTTTCAAAACTTGATCCTTAAAACTGAAATTCTATCTTCTTTTCTTACTTTACTTCTTCACTTTTAAAAATAATTATTACTTCTCAAAGCTTAATCCCTAAAACTGAAATTCTATCTTCCTTTTTTTACTTTACTTCTTCACTTTCCAAAATAATTATTAATTTTCAAAACTTGATCCTTAAAACTGAAATTCTATCTTCTTTTCTTACTTTACTTCTTCACTTTTCTAAATACTTATTACTTCTCAAAGCATACTCCTTAAAACTGAAATTCTATCTTCTTTTCTTACTTTACTTCTTCACTTTTCTATAGGCTAACTTTCATCTACAAGCATATCTTCACAAACCGAATACAGATTCGTAATTGTGAAATTATTACTAACATTTTGGATATTCTAACTTATATTTTAGTGCTTGCCACGAAAACTTATCATTAGATATTCTTTTCTTACTTTACTTCTTCACTTTTCTAAATACTTATTACTTCTCAAAGCATACTCCTTAAAACTGAAATTCTATCTTCTTTTCTTACTTTACTTCTTCACTTTCCTAAATACTTATTACTTCTCAAAGCTTAATCCCTAAAACTGAAATTCTATCTTCCTTTTTTTACTTTACTTCTTCACTTTCCAAAATAATTATTAATTTTCAAAACTTGATCCTTAAAACTGAAATTCTATCTTCTTTTCTTACTTTACTTCTTCACTTTTAAAAATAATTATTACTTCTCAAAGCTTAATCCCTAAAACTGAAATTCTATCTTCCTTTTTTTACTTTACTTCTTCACTTTCCAAAATAATTATTAATTTTCAAAACTTGATCCTTAAAACTGAAATTCTATCTTCTTTTCTTACTTTACTTCTTCACTTTTCTAAATACTTATTACTTCTCAAAGCATACTCCTTAAAACTGAAATTCTATCTTCTTTTCTTACTTTACTTCTTCACTTTTCTATAGGCTAACTTTCATCTACAAGCATATCTTCACAAACCGAATACAGATTCGTAATTGTGAAATTATTACTAACATTTTGGATATTCTAACTTATATTTTAGTGCTTGCCACGAAAACTTATCATTAGATATTCTTTTCTTACTTTACTTCTTCACTTTTCTAAATACTTATTACTTCTCAAAGCATACTCCTTAAAACTGAAATTCTATCTTCTTTTCTTACTTTACTTCTTCACTTTCCTAAATACTTATTACTTCTCAAAGCTTAATCCCTAAAACTGAAATTCTATCTTCCTTTTTTTACTTTACTTCTTCACTTTCCAAAATAATTATTAATTTTCAAAACTTGATCCTTAAAACTGAAATTCTATCTTCTTTTCTTACTTTACTTCTTCACTTTTAAAAATAATTATTACTTCTCAAAGCTTAATCCCTAAAACTGAAATTCTATCTTCCTTTTTTTACTTTACTTCTTCACTTTCCAAAATAATTATTAATTTTCAAAACTTGATCCTTAAAACTGAAATTCTATCTTCTTTTCTTACTTTACTTCTTCACTTTTCTAAATACTTATTACTTCTCAAAGCATACTCCTTAAAACTGAAATTCTATCTTCTTTTCTTACTTTACTTCTTCACTTTTCTATAGGCTAACTTTCATCTACAAGCATATCTTCACAAACCGAATACAGATTCGTAATTGTGAAATTATTACTAACATTTTGGATATTCTAACTTATATTTTAGTGCTTGCCACGAAAACTTATCATTAGATATTCTTTTCTTACTTTACTTCTTCACTTTTCTAAATACTTATTACTTCTCAAAGCATACTCCTTAAAACTGAAATTCTATCTTCTTTTCTTACTTTACTTCTTCACTTTTCTATAGGCTAACTTTCATCTACAAGCATATCTTCACAAACCGAATACAGATTCGTAATTGTGACATTATTACTAACATTTTGGATATTCTAACTTATATTTTAGTGCTTGCCACGAAAACTTATCATTAGATATTCTTTTCTTACTTTACTTCTTCACTTTCCTAAATACTTATTACTTCTCAAAGCTTAATCCCTAAAACTGAAATTCTATCTTCCTTTTTTTACTTTACTTCTTCACTTTTCTATAGGCTAACTTTCATCTACAAGCATATCTTCACAAACCGAATACAGATTCGTAATTGTGAAATTATTACTAACATTTTGGATATTCTAACTTATATTTTAGTGCTTGCCACGAAAACTTATCATTAGATATTCTTTTCTTACTTTACTTCTTCACTTTTCTAAATACTTATTACTTCTCAAAGCATACTCCTTAAAACTGAAATTCTATCTTCTTTTCTTACTTTACTTCTTCACTTTTCTATAGGCTAACTTTCATCTACAAGCATATCTTCACAAACCGAATACAGATTCGTAATTGTGAAATTATTACTAACATTTTGGATATTCTAACTTATATTTTAGTGCTTGCCACGAAAACTTATCATTAGATATTCTTTTCTTACTTTACTTCTTCACTTTTCTAAATACTTATTACTTCTCAAAGCATACTCCTTAAAACTGAAATTCTATCTTCTTTTCTTACTTTACTTCTTCACTTTCCTAAATACTTATTACTTCTCAAAGCTTAATCCCTAAAACTGAAATTCTATCTTCCTTTTTTTACTTTACTTCTTCACTTTCCAAAATAATTATTAATTTTCAAAACTTGATCCTTAAAACTGAAATTCTATCTTCTTTTCTTACTTTACTTCTTCACTTTTAAAAATAATTATTACTTCTCAAAGCTTAATCCCTAAAACTGAAATTCTATCTTCCTTTTTTTACTTTACTTCTTCACTTTCCAAAATAATTATTAATTTTCAAAACTTGATCCTTAAAACTGAAATTCTATCTTCTTTTCTTACTTTACTTCTTCACTTTTCTAAATACTTATTACTTCTCAAAGCATACTCCTTAAAACTGAAATTCTATCTTCTTTTCTTACTTTACTTCTTCACTTTTCTATAGGCTAACTTTCATCTACAAGCATATCTTCACAAACCGAATACAGATTCGTAATTGTGAAATTATTACTAACATTTTGGATATTCTAACTTATATTTTAGTGCTTGCCACGAAAACTTATCATTAGATATTCTTTTCTTACTTTACTTCTTCACTTTTCTAAATACTTATTACTTCTCAAAGCATACTCCTTAAAACTGAAATTCTATCTTCTTTTCTTACTTTACTTCTTCACTTTCCTAAATACTTATTACTTCTCAAAGCTTAATCCCTAAAACTGAAATTCTATCTTCCTTTTTTTACTTTACTTCTTCACTTTCCAAAATAATTATTAATTTTCAAAACTTGATCCTTAAAACTGAAATTCTATCTTCTTTTCTTACTTTACTTCTTCACTTTTAAAAATAATTATTACTTCTCAAAGCTTAATCCCTAAAACTGAAATTCTATCTTCCTTTTTTTACTTTACTTCTTCACTTTCCAAAATAATTATTAATTTTCAAAACTTGATCCTTAAAACTGAAATTCTATCTTCTTTTCTTACTTTACTTCTTCACTTTTCTAAATACTTATTACTTCTCAAAGCATACTCCTTAAAACTGAAATTCTATCTTCTTTTCTTACTTTACTTCTTCACTTTTCTATAGGCTAACTTTCATCTACAAGCATATCTTCACAAACCGAATACAGATTCGTAATTGTGAAATTATTACTAACATTTTGGATATTCTAACTTATATTTTAGTGCTTGCCACGAAAACTTATCATTAGATATTCTTTTCTTACTTTACTTCTTCACTTTTCTAAATACTTATTACTTCTCAAAGCATACTCCTTAAAACTGAAATTCTATCTTCTTTTCTTACTTTACTTCTTCACTTTCCTAAATACTTATTACTTCTCAAAGCTTAATCCCTAAAACTGAAATTCTATCTTCCTTTTTTTACTTTACTTCTTCACTTTCCAAAATAATTATTAATTTTCAAAACTTGATCCTTAAAACTGAAATTCTATCTTCTTTTCTTACTTTACTTCTTCACTTTTAAAAATAATTATTACTTCTCAAAGCTTAATCCCTAAAACTGAAATTCTATCTTCCTTTTTTTACTTTACTTCTTCACTTTCCAAAATAATTATTAATTTTCAAAACTTGATCCTTAAAACTGAAATTCTATCTTCTTTTCTTACTTTACTTCTTCACTTTTCTAAATACTTATTACTTCTCAAAGCATACTCCTTAAAACTGAAATTCTATCTTCTTTTCTTACTTTACTTCTTCACTTTTCTATAGGCTAACTTTCATCTACAAGCATATCTTCACAAACCGAATACAGATTCGTAATTGTGAAATTATTACTAACATTTTGGATATTCTAACTTATATTTTAGTGCTTGCCACGAAAACTTATCATTAGATATTCTTTTCTTACTTTACTTCTTCACTTTTCTAAATACTTATTACTTCTCAAAGCATACTCCTTAAAACTGAAATTCTATCTTCTTTTCTTACTTTACTTCTTCACTTTCCTAAATACTTATTACTTCTCAAAGCTTAATCCCTAAAACTGAAATTCTATCTTCCTTTTTTTACTTTACTTCTTCACTTTCCAAAATAATTATTAATTTTCAAAACTTGATCCTTAAAACTGAAATTCTATCTTCTTTTCTTACTTTACTTCTTCACTTTTAAAAATAATTATTACTTCTCAAAGCTTAATCCCTAAAACTGAAATTCTATCTTCCTTTTTTTACTTTACTTCTTCACTTTCCAAAATAATTATTAATTTTCAAAACTTGATCCTTAAAACTGAAATTCTATCTTCTTTTCTTACTTTACTTCTTCACTTTTCTAAATACTTATTACTTCTCAAAGCATACTCCTTAAAACTGAAATTCTATCTTCTTTTCTTACTTTACTTCTTCACTTTTCTATAGGCTAACTTTCATCTACAAGCATATCTTCACAAACCGAATACAGATTCGTAATTGTGAAATTATTACTAACATTTTGGATATTCTAACTTATATTTTAGTGCTTGCCACGAAAACTTATCATTAGATATTCTTTTCTTACTTTACTTCTTCACTTTTCTAAATACTTATTACTTCTCAAAGCATACTCCTTAAAACTGAAATTCTATCTTCTTTTCTTACTTTACTTCTTCACTTTCCTAAATACTTATTACTTCTCAAAGCTTAATCCCTAAAACTGAAATTCTATCTTCCTTTTTTTACTTTACTTCTTCACTTTCCAAAATAATTATTAATTTTCAAAACTTGATCCTTAAAACTGAAATTCTATCTTCTTTTCTTACTTTACTTCTTCACTTTTAAAAATAATTATTACTTCTCAAAGCTTAATCCCTAAAACTGAAATTCTATCTTCCTTTTTTTACTTTACTTCTTCACTTTCCAAAATAATTATTAATTTTCAAAACTTGATCCTTAAAACTGAAATTCTATCTTCTTTTCTTACTTTACTTCTTCACTTTTCTAAATACTTATTACTTCTCAAAGCATACTCCTTAAAACTGAAATTCTATCTTCTTTTCTTACTTTACTTCTTCACTTTTCTATAGGCTAACTTTCATCTACAAGCATATCTTCACAAACCGAATACAGATTCGTAATTGTGAAATTATTACTAACATTTTGGATATTCTAACTTATATTTTAGTGCTTGCCACGAAAACTTATCATTAGATATTCTTTTCTTACTTTACTTCTTCACTTTTCTAAATACTTATTACTTCTCAAAGCATACTCCTTAAAACTGAAATTCTATCTTCTTTTCTTACTTTACTTCTTCACTTTCCTAAATACTTATTACTTCTCAAAGCTTAATCCCTAAAACTGAAATTCTATCTTCCTTTTTTTACTTTACTTCTTCACTTTCCAAAATAATTATTAATTTTCAAAACTTGATCCTTAAAACTGAAATTCTATCTTCTTTTCTTACTTTACTTCTTCACTTTTAAAAATAATTATTACTTCTCAAAGCTTAATCCCTAAAACTGAAATTCTATCTTCCTTTTTTTACTTTACTTCTTCACTTTCCAAAATAATTATTAATTTTCAAAACTTGATCCTTAAAACTGAAATTCTATCTTCTTTTCTTACTTTACTTCTTCACTTTTCTAAATACTTATTACTTCTCAAAGCATACTCCTTAAAACTGAAATTCTATCTTCTTTTCTTACTTTACTTCTTCACTTTTCTATAGGCTAACTTTCATCTACAAGCATATCTTCACAAACCGAATACAGATTCGTAATTGTGAAATTATTACTAACATTTTGGATATTCTAACTTATATTTTAGTGCTTGCCACGAAAACTTATCATTAGATATTCTTTTCTTACTTTACTTCTTCACTTTTCTAAATACTTATTACTTCTCAAAGCATACTCCTTAAAACTGAAATTCTATCTTCTTTTCTTACTTTACTTCTTCACTTTCCTAAATACTTATTACTTCTCAAAGCTTAATCCCTAAAACTGAAATTCTATCTTCCTTTTTTTACTTTACTTCTTCACTTTCCAAAATAATTATTAATTTTCAAAACTTGATCCTTAAAACTGAAATTCTATCTTCTTTTCTTACTTTACTTCTTCACTTTTAAAAATAATTATTACTTCTCAAAGCTTAATCCCTAAAACTGAAATTCTATCTTCCTTTTTTTACTTTACTTCTTCACTTTCCAAAATAATTATTAATTTTCAAAACTTGATCCTTAAAACTGAAATTCTATCTTCTTTTCTTACTTTACTTCTTCACTTTTCTAAATACTTATTACTTCTCAAAGCATACTCCTTAAAACTGAAATTCTATCTTCTTTTCTTACTTTACTTCTTCACTTTTCTATAGGCTAACTTTCATCTACAAGCATATCTTCACAAACCGAATACAGATTCGTAATTGTGAAATTATTACTAACATTTTGGATATTCTAACTTATATTTTAGTGCTTGCCACGAAAACTTATCATTAGATATTCTTTTCTTACTTTACTTCTTCACTTTTCTAAATACTTATTACTTCTCAAAGCATACTCCTTAAAACTGAAATTCTATCTTCTTTTCTTACTTTACTTCTTCACTTTCCTAAATACTTATTACTTCTCAAAGCTTAATCCCTAAAACTGAAATTCTATCTTCCTTTTTTTACTTTACTTCTTCACTTTCCAAAATAATTATTAATTTTCAAAACTTGATCCTTAAAACTGAAATTCTATCTTCTTTTCTTACTTTACTTCTTCACTTTTAAAAATAATTATTACTTCTCAAAGCTTAATCCCTAAAACTGAAATTCTATCTTCCTTTTTTTACTTTACTTCTTCACTTTCCAAAATAATTATTAATTTTCAAAACTTGATCCTTAAAACTGAAATTCTATCTTCTTTTCTTACTTTACTTCTTCACTTTTCTAAATACTTATTACTTCTCAAAGCATACTCCTTAAAACTGAAATTCTATCTTCTTTTCTTACTTTACTTCTTCACTTTTCTAAATACTTATTACTTCTCAAAGCATACTCCTTAAAACTGAAATTCTATCTTCTTTTCTTACTTTACTTCTTCACTTTCCTAAATACTTATTACTTCTCAAAGCTTAATCCCTAAAACTGAAATTCTATCTTCCTTTTTTTACTTTACTTCTTCACTTTCCAAAATAATTATTAATTTTCAAAACTTGATCCTTAAAACTGAAATTCTATCTTCTTTTCTTACTTTACTTCTTCACTTTTAAAAATAATTATTACTTCTCAAAGCTTAATCCCTAAAACTGAAATTCTATCTTCCTTTTTTTACTTTACTTCTTCACTTTCCAAAATAATTATTAATTTTCAAAACTTGATCCTTAAAACTGAAATTCTATCTTCTTTTCTTACTTTACTTCTTCACTTTTCTAAATACTTATTACTTCTCAAAGCATACTCCTTAAAACTGAAATTCTATCTTCTTTTCTTACTTTACTTCTTCACTTTTCTATAGGCTAACTTTCATCTACAAGCATATCTTCACAAACCGAATACAGATTCGTAATTGTGAAATTATTACTAACATTTTGGATATTCTAACTTATATTTTAGTGCTTGCCACGAAAACTTATCATTAGATATTCTTTTCTTACTTTACTTCTTCACTTTTCTAAATACTTATTACTTCTCAAAGCATACTCCTTAAAACTGAAATTCTATCTTCTTTTCTTACTTTACTTCTTCACTTTCCTAAATACTTATTACTTCTCAAAGCTTAATCCCTAAAACTGAAATTCTATCTTCCTTTTTTTACTTTACTTCTTCACTTTCCAAAATAATTATTAATTTTCAAAACTTGATCCTTAAAACTGAAATTCTATCTTCTTTTCTTACTTTACTTCTTCACTTTTAAAAATAATTATTACTTCTCAAAGCTTAATCCCTAAAACTGAAATTCTATCTTCCTTTTTTTACTTTACTTCTTCACTTTCCAAAATAATTATTAATTTTCAAAACTTGATCCTTAAAACTGAAATTCTATCTTCTTTTCTTACTTTACTTCTTCACTTTTCTAAATACTTATTACTTCTCAAAGCATACTCCTTAAAACTGAAATTCTATCTTCTTTTCTTACTTTACTTCTTCACTTTTCTATAGGCTAACTTTCATCTACAAGCATATCTTCACAAACCGAATACAGATTCGTAATTGTGAAATTATTACTAACATTTTGGATATTCTAACTTATATTTTAGTGCTTGCCACGAAAACTTATCATTAGATATTCTTTTCTTACTTTACTTCTTCACTTTTCTAAATACTTATTACTTCTCAAAGCATACTCCTTAAAACTGAAATTCTATCTTCTTTTCTTACTTTACTTCTTCACTTTCCTAAATACTTATTACTTCTCAAAGCTTAATCCCTAAAACTGAAATTCTATCTTCCTTTTTTTACTTTACTTCTTCACTTTCCAAAATAATTATTAATTTTCAAAACTTGATCCTTAAAACTGAAATTCTATCTTCTTTTCTTACTTTACTTCTTCACTTTTAAAAATAATTATTACTTCTCAAAGCTTAATCCCTAAAACTGAAATTCTATCTTCCTTTTTTTACTTTACTTCTTCACTTTCCAAAATAATTATTAATTTTCAAAACTTGATCCTTAAAACTGAAATTCTATCTTCTTTTCTTACTTTACTTCTTCACTTTTCTAAATACTTATTACTTCTCAAAGCATACTCCTTAAAACTGAAATTCTATCTTCTTTTCTTACTTTACTTCTTCACTTTTCTATAGGCTAACTTTCATCTACAAGCATATCTTCACAAACCGAATACAGATTCGTAATTGTGAAATTATTACTAACATTTTGGATATTCTAACTTATATTTTAGTGCTTGCCACGAAAACTTATCATTAGATATTCTTTTCTTACTTTACTTCTTCACTTTTCTAAATACTTATTACTTCTCAAAGCATACTCCTTAAAACTGAAATTCTATCTTCTTTTCTTACTTTACTTCTTCACTTTCCTAAATACTTATTACTTCTCAAAGCTTAATCCCTAAAACTGAAATTCTATCTTCCTTTTTTTACTTTACTTCTTCACTTTCCAAAATAATTATTAATTTTCAAAACTTGATCCTTAAAACTGAAATTCTATCTTCTTTTCTTACTTTACTTCTTCACTTTTAAAAATAATTATTACTTCTCAAAGCTTAATCCCTAAAACTGAAATTCTATCTTCCTTTTTTTACTTTACTTCTTCACTTTCCAAAATAATTATTAATTTTCAAAACTTGATCCTTAAAACTGAAATTCTATCTTCTTTTCTTACTTTACTTCTTCACTTTTCTAAATACTTATTACTTCTCAAAGCATACTCCTTAAAACTGAAATTCTATCTTCTTTTCTTACTTTACTTCTTCACTTTTCTATAGGCTAACTTTCATCTACAAGCATATCTTCACAAACCGAATACAGATTCGTAATTGTGAAATTATTACTAACATTTTGGATATTCTAACTTATATTTTAGTGCTTGCCACGAAAACTTATCATTAGATATTCTTTTCTTACTTTACTTCTTCACTTTTCTAAATACTTATTACTTCTCAAAGCATACTCCTTAAAACTGAAATTCTATCTTCTTTTCTTACTTTACTTCTTCACTTTCCTAAATACTTATTACTTCTCAAAGCTTAATCCCTAAAACTGAAATTCTATCTTCCTTTTTTTACTTTACTTCTTCACTTTCCAAAATAATTATTAATTTTCAAAACTTGATCCTTAAAACTGAAATTCTATCTTCTTTTCTTACTTTACTTCTTCACTTTTAAAAATAATTATTACTTCTCAAAGCTTAATCCCTAAAACTGAAATTCTATCTTCCTTTTTTTACTTTACTTCTTCACTTTCCAAAATAATTATTAATTTTCAAAACTTGATCCTTAAAACTGAAATTCTATCTTCTTTTCTTACTTTACTTCTTCACTTTTCTAAATACTTATTACTTCTCAAAGCATACTCCTTAAAACTGAAATTCTATCTTCTTTTCTTACTTTACTTCTTCACTTTTCTATAGGCTAACTTTCATCTACAAGCATATCTTCACAAACCGAATACAGATTCGTAATTGTGAAATTATTACTAACATTTTGGATATTCTAACTTATATTTTAGTGCTTGCCACGAAAACTTATCATTAGATATTCTTTTCTTACTTTACTTCTTCACTTTTCTAAATACTTATTACTTCTCAAAGCATACTCCTTAAAACTGAAATTCTATCTTCTTTTCTTACTTTACTTCTTCACTTTCCTAAATACTTATTACTTCTCAAAAGCTTAATCCCTAAAACTGAAATTCTATCTTCCTTTTTTTACTTTACTTCTTCACTTTCCAAAATAATTATTAATTTTCAAAACTTGATCCTTAAAACTGAAATTCTATCTTTTTTTCTTACTTTACTTCTTCACTTTTAAAAATAATTATTACTTCTCAAAGCTTAATCCCTAAAACTGAAATTCTATCTTCCTTTTTTTACTTTACTTCTTCACTTTCCAAAATAATTATTAATTTTCAAAACTTGATCCTTAAAACTGAAATTCTATCTTCTTTTCTTACTTTACTTCTTCACTTTTCTAAATACTTATTACTTCTCAAAGCATACTCCTTAAAACTGAAATTCTATCTTCTTTTCTTACTTTACTTCTTCACTTTTCTATAGGCTAACTTTCATCTACAAGCATATCTTCACAAACCGAATACAGATTCGTAATTGTGAAATTATTACTAACATTTTGGATATTCTAACTTATATTTTAGTGCTTGCCACGAAAACTTATCATTAGATATTCTTTTCTTACTTTACTTCTTCACTTTTCTAAATACTTATTACTTCTCAAAGCATACTCCTTAAAACTGAAATTCTATCTTCTTTTCTTACTTTACTTCTTCACTTTCCTAAATACTTATTACTTCTCAAAGCTTAATCCCTAAAACTGAAATTCTATCTTCCTTTTTTTACTTTACTTCTTCACTTTCCAAAATAATTATTAATTTTCAAAACTTGATCCTTAAAACTGAAATTCTATCTTCTTTTCTTACTTTACTTCTTCACTTTTAAAAATAATTATTACTTCTCAAAGCTTAATCCCTAAAACTGAAATTCTATCTTCCTTTTTTTACTTTACTTCTTCACTTTCCAAAATAATTATTAATTTTCAAAACTTGATCCTTAAAACTGAAATTCTATCTTCTTTTCTTACTTTACTTCTTCACTTTTCTAAATACTTATTACTTCTCAAAGCATACTCCTTAAAACTGAAATTCTATCTTCTTTTCTTACTTTACTTCTTCACTTTTCTATAGGCTAACTTTCATCTACAAGCATATCTTCACAAACCGAATACAGATTCGTAATTGTGAAATTATTACTAACATTTTGGATATTCTAACTTATATTTTAGTGCTTGCCACGAAAACTTATCATTAGATATTCTTTTCTTACTTTACTTCTTCACTTTTCTAAATACTTATTACTTCTCAAAGCATACTCCTTAAAACTGAAATTCTATCTTCTTTTCTTACTTTACTTCTTCACTTTCCTAAATACTTATTACTTCTCAAAGCTTAATCCCTAAAACTGAAATTCTATCTTCCTTTTTTTACTTTACTTCTTCACTTTCCAAAATAATTATTAATTTTCAAAACTTGATCCTTAAAACTGAAATTCTATCTTCTTTTCTTACTTTACTTCTTCACTTTTAAAAATAATTATTACTTCTCAAAGCTTAATCCCTAAAACTGAAATTCTATCTTCCTTTTTTTACTTTACTTCTTCACTTTCCAAAATAATTATTAATTTTCAAAACTTGATCCTTAAAACTGAAATTCTATCTTCTTTTCTTACTTTACTTCTTCACTTTTCTAAATACTTATTACTTCTCAAAGCATACTCCTTAAAACTGAAATTCTATCTTCTTTTCTTACTTTACTTCTTCACTTTTCTATAGGCTAACTTTCATCTACAAGCATATCTTCACAAACCGAATACAGATTCGTAATTGTGAAATTATTACTAACATTTTGGATATTCTAACTTATATTTTAGTGCTTGCCACGAAAACTTATCATTAGATATTCTTTTCTTACTTTACTTCTTCACTTTTCTAAATACTTATTACTTCTCAAAGCATACTCCTTAAAACTGAAATTCTA